>OY728140.1:2014148782-2014253782 GCA_963277665.1 Viscum album | reverse complement strand
TCATATCATATCATATCATATCATATCATATCATATCATATCATATCATATCATATCATATCATATCATATCATATCATATCATATCATATCATATCATATCATATCATATCATATCATATCATATCATATCAGATCACATCATATCATATCATATCATATCACATCATATCATATCATATCATATCATATCATATCATATCTTATCATATCATATCATATCATATCATATCATACCATACCATATCATATCATTTCATGTCATATCATATCATATCATATCATATCATATCATATCATATCATATCATATCATATCATATCATATCATATCATATCATATCATATCATATCACATCACATCACATCACATCAAATCATATCATATCATATCATATCATATCATATCATATCATATCATATCATATCATATCATATCATATCATATCATATCATATCATATCATATCATATCATATCATATCATATCATATCATATCATATCATATCATATCATATCATATCATATCATATCATATCATATCATATCATATCATATCATATCATATCATATCATATCATATCATATCATATCATATCATATCATATCATATCATATCATATCATATCATATCATATCATATCATATCATATCATATCATATCATATCATATCATATCATATCATATCATATCATATCATATCATATCATATCATATCATATCATATCATATCATATCATATCATATCATATCGTATCATATCATATCATATCATATCATATCATATCCTATCCTATGATATCATATGATATCATATCATATCATATCATATCATATCATATCATATCATATCATATCATATCATATCATATCATATCATATCATATCATATCATATCATATCATATCATATCATATCATATCATATCATATCATATCATATCATATCATATCATATCATATCATATCATATCATATCATATCATATCATATCATATCATATCATATCATATCATATCATATCATATCATATCATATCATATCATATCATATCATATCATATCATATCATATCATATCATATCATATCATATCATATCATATCATATCATATCATCTCATCTCATATCATATCATATCATATCACATCATATCACATCATATGAGATCATATCATGTCATATCATATCATATCATATCACATCGTATCGTATCGTATCGTATCGTATCGTATCGTATCGTATCGTATCGTATCGTATCGTATCGTATCGTATCGTATCGTATCGTATCATATCGTATCATATTATATCGTATCATATCATATCATATCACATCATATCATATGATATCATATCATATCATATCAGATCACATCACATCATATCATATCATATCATATCATATCATATCATATCATATCATATCATATCATATCATATCATATCATATCATATCATATCATATCATATCATATCATATCATATCATATCATATCATATCATATCATATCATATCAGATCACATCATATCATATCATATCATATCACATCATATCATATCATATCATATCATATCATATCATATCTTATCATATCATATCATATCATATCATATCATACCATACCATATCATATCATTTCATGTCATATCATATCATATCATATCATATCATATCATATCATATCATATCATATCATATCATATCATATCATATCATATCATATCATATCATATCATATCACATCACATCACATCACATCAAATCATATCATATCATATCATATCATATCATATCATATCATATCATATCATATCATATCATATCATATCATATCATATCATATCATATCATATCATATCATATCATATCATATCATATCATATCATATCATATCATATCATATCATATCATATCATATCATATCATATCATATCATATCATATCATATCATATCATATCATATCATATCATATCATATCATATCATATCATATCATATCATATCATATCATATCATATCATATCATATCATATCATATCATATCATATCATATCATATCATATCAGATCATATCAGATCATATCATATCAGATCATATCATATCATATCATATTATATCATATCATATCATATCATATCATATCTTATGATATCATATCTTATGATATCATATCTTATGATATCATATCATATCATATCATATCATATCATATCATATCATATCATATCATATCATATCATATCATATCATATCATATCATATCATATCATATCATATCATATCATATCATATCATATCATATCATATCATATCATATCATATCATATCATATCATATCATATCATCTCATCTCATCTCATATCATATCATATCATATCATATCATATCATATCATATCATATCATATCATATCATATCATATAATATCATATCATATCATATCATATCATATCATCTGATAACATATCATATCATATCATATCATATCATGTCGTATCAGATCATATCATATCATATCATTTCAGATCATATCATATCATATCAGATCAGATCAGATCAGATCATATCATATCATATCATATCATATCATATCATATCATATCATATCATATCATATCATATCATATCATATCATATCATATCATATCAGATCATATCATATCATATCATATCAGATCATATCATATCAGATCATATCATATCATATCATATCATATCAGATCAGATCAGATCATATCATATCATATCAAATCAAATCAAATCATATCATATCATATCATATCATATCATATCATATCATATCATATCATATCATATCATATCATATCATATCATATCATATCATATCATATCATATCATATCATATCATATCATATCATATCATATCATATCATATCATATCATATCATATCGTATCATATCATATCATATCATATCATATCATATCATATCATATCATATCATATCATGTCATATCATATCATATCATATCATATCATCTCATATCATCTCATCTCATGTCATATCATATCATCTCATGTCATATCATATCATTTCATATCATTTCATATCATATAATATAATATAATATAATATCATATCATATCATATCATATCATATCATATCATATCATATCATATCATATCATATCATATCATATCATATCATATCATATCATATCATATCATATCATATCATATCATATGCATGATATGTACCTTGTGGGACATATGCATGATATGTACCTTATGTTGTAGGGACGCTTAAACATTCGTGTTTCCCATAGAAAAATGGGATTTTTGGATGATATGGTCATCCAATTCCCTATTCTAATAGAGCTTACTTCACCTCATGTTGAACACCCAAGGCCCCAGGGTTTCTACCTGATACATTCTATTTCTCAGCACACTCCACTCTAGCCCTATCACAAATACTCGACAATCTTAATCGTAAGGTTCACAACTGTGGTATTGGTGTTCTATACTGTATGAATTAATGTAATATTTTAATTTCCCTCTTTGTGAAATTTTTTTGATATCACATAATTTCCCAAGACATTGGTCCCTCAATCATTGAACTACTCCTAGATAACAGGGTAAGGTAATATTTTTTTCTATGTTTGATTGATTCCCCGTCCTCCATTCGCCACTTAAGATATGGGTTATTTATATATATTCCAGTTGGTTATGCCACCTCAATTCTCACTAACCTCACCATTCGATACCATTCCAAAAACTACTTATTTTTTGGATTTGTTTTTATTAAAAAAACAAAACAAGAAGTGGCTTGTTAGTCAAGTTACAATGAATAATTGGGAATGTGTACATGAGAGTGGATGTAAGAGGCATGGTGTATGAAGTTTTAATGATATGGTGATGGATGTGGGGTTTGGGCTAGCATGAAGGTACCAGGTGTGGTTCTGGATCTAAAGTTTAATGTCATGATTTTTTCCATGAATGACACTGCACAAACTATAGTAAACTCTTAGATATAGTATATAAATTCTAATTTGATATAAATTCCATGATACATCATCACATTTCATGTGAGATGTAAGAACAAACAAACTATGAGAGACAACAACAACTATGACTAGAATAATGATATACATTATGGATAGTAGGATGAATTGTGTTTATACTTATAAGAAATGTAATTTCCACATTTTAGTATTGGATAACAATTAGATGTGAGAGGGTTTTCTGTTCCATCAATATAATATGAATACTCATAAGGGTGTACAACCTACCCCAATCTATATTGGAAGCATTCACACACATATATCCATCCTAGATTCCTATGACCCCCACTATGGACATATCCATTAGAGTTAACCATATTTTACATAGTTTCAATCCCTTATAATAATTGTGATGTCCCACATGCACGCACACCACTCACTTTGCCTCTTATGAATGTTTTCAGTTACCACCATTGACTGATAAGTGACCAATCATTGATTTATAAAAATAGTGGCCACTCAACTCTATCCCAATTTATTATTATTGATTGAGACTCTTCTATCCACTCTATCAACTGGAAAATATGATCACCATACATCAAAATAATTTATGGCATCATTGATCTTTAATTGAATTACTCACGACACACATCATCAAACACACAAGTACCAGAGAACATTGAATTGATCATGTATTGTCAGAGACCACCAAATCCATTATATTCTATTCAATTTGTCTGGTCTTGACTAGAATTGTATATATTTTCTTCCTTACCATAAGAACATAATAGTGTTCCACTACAAATTCCATCCCTATTCCAACGCCACCAACTCCATTACATCCAAAAAACATATGACTGATTGACCACCTACACCTGTCAAAAGAAAATACCACCCTATCAATTAGATTTTTAGGGGTGACATCATGCCCAGCTGCTTCCCTAATGGTATAAACTAGGTAACCATATTGAACCTCATTAACCCAATTTGTATTATGGGATTTCCAATCCTAGCATTGCTGATCTTGCACCATCCTCTTTGTGGGTACAATATTCAACCCTATATGAATTTAGGTCATGATCCCGAGGAGTATATAAAATTCCTCCATAATCTTCCATCACACTATTGTCATTGAAATGGTTTCCATTGATTTTCTAAAAACCTTATAAATTTTAGTTATTATCATTTTCACATACCACTCAATAAATGAAATTGAAATAATAACAATTTTCACTTAGGATGTGTTGGATGTGATATGACATCTAATACCATCCAAGTCATACCTTCCATTAACTTTATCCTAACATGTAGTATCCATAGTGGCCATATGTCCATTTTTGATATGATATCCATAAAACAATACACCATGTTCTTCAAATCAACCACCATGCCCTCCCACTAAACACTCAAGCATTCCAGCTACCCCTAGTCATTCCTAGGTCTAACTAAGATTTTCATATTCATTTACTAGGATACCTGACATATCATAGGACATTCCTACTATGAAATATCCTTTTAATTTATTGGGATAGATAAAGTATCTCAAAAAAGGACCAAGTGCTCATTGACAAGGGAAGGGATCACAATATATGACCATGTGCTCATAGACCAAGGAGTCCTTGGGAGGATATTAGATACATGAAGATTCATATCCTAGTGAGTTATTACTAGTTTCCTAGTTATAATAGGATCTTCCTGGTCATCTAATGTTATACGAGACATATCATAGGTGGTCCACAGTCGAGACTATCCTATTCATCTATTGGGACACATGAAGTATATTAGGAATGGACCAAGTGCTCACAAACTAGGGCATGTTGCACTTAAGAAGAATATGTTCTCACTGAATAGGGAGCTCATGGGATGACCATGGATTTAAAACATGATTCATTTATCCCATTGATTTCCTAGAATATAGTTTAGTTGATGTTTTATCCATACCATAACCATCCAATCATTTCTAAAGGGTCAACTACAGAGACTATTATCATTTTCTAATTATTTGGAAATTCTAGATATTCTCTCGTCCTACACAATACCCATATTCGGATTTTGATGTTTTCTTGGTGAGACAAAATGATAACCTATCCCTATTATCAATGATTAGTATTTGGTGTGATTGGGAGAACTTTGTCTAGTTATGTCTCCTCTCAATCATCTATCAATACAAATACAATAATCCCTCCCTAATAATATCATCAGATGGATTATAATCTCATTCAATTATCAATACTATACAACAACATGATATCTAGTACTAACTAAATCCAGAAATGTGAGTGAAGAATTCACCAAGAACATTTAATTTTCTATTACTAATTATCTATTTTTCACTCTTTTAAATTTCAATTTTATTGAAGCCTTTATGAATTCTGAATAGCTAGTTTGGAGACAATAAGGATTAGTAGAAAAATATGTCAAAATAGAGTGAAATAAGTGCCAATACACTTTCAACAATATGGGGTAGGGAGACCAAAAAATAATGAGGAGTTTTTTTGAAGGATCTTGATTTCATATAGTATTTTTTCTAGAGGTTGACTGGCATTTCCATGTGTTACCCATCTCAGTTACATCCCCAACTATTATTCAATCAATATAACAGGCTGCAGATATATGTA
The DNA here is from genome assembly GCA_963277665.1 of Viscum album. Taxonomy (NCBI): domain Eukaryota; kingdom Viridiplantae; phylum Streptophyta; class Magnoliopsida; order Santalales; family Viscaceae; genus Viscum; species Viscum album. The sequence continues at coordinate 2,014,247,202 of OY728140.1, read as the reverse complement.
CACATGTTTATCTACTACCATAAGAAGGATGAGTTGCTGGTATAGAGTTTAGTGTCCAAGATGTAGGAATAACAAGGGAATGAAAGTAATTTTCTATCATTGTACAATGAATTACTGACCTTAATCAATCATAAACCAGCCAAATGGGATTCTGAGTCCATTATGTATACATATTCCATACACAAGGGCCACAAATGAAGAGAGAAATTTTTCTAAGATCAAACCCTAAGTATAGTGTTAAGTTTTAATAGTACTCTCAGTCAATCATTTCATTATATAGGGTGTAGGTAGGAGTAGTTGGGAAGAACACCAACCATTAAATCACTATATTCACCCTCTCATTATTAATATTATTCACCATTGCACATAACTGAGTTTTTCACTACATACCAATATCATTCTTTGTTAGAAAACCTTTGTTTATTTTTGTTTTTGATGAGATTGATCCCCTAGATTCAAACGATACTACTTAATACATGTTCGAGTGTTGGGGCAGTAAGGTCACTACTCGGGGTGTGTGGAGAATAATATCGATTCAAGCACAGTATTGAGTTATTCCTTTACCATTAGTAATGGTATAAAGAAAAATAAAATAATAATAGATATTATATATATTTAATGTAATAATAAAATTAAATAAGAAGAAATTTCTAGGATATAATGGGAATATATAGCTTTATATGTATTAATTATTAATATATTTTCATTAATGGTGAGACTTTCAACTGATTAGATTATGGATATGGTGGTAAGAAATAATCCCTATATTCATGGGTGTGGGAGATATACATAGTGTTTTGAATGAATCCTAAATAGTGGAGATCAAGGGGAGTGTGGAGTGAGAAAGGAAATTAACGAGCATGTATTGACTCAATAACAAAAAGGGAAATTAATGGAATGAGTTGCATCTCTTTCACCCAATTTATCAAGAAATCAAGGACATAAGTTAATAGAGTGAATTAGAGGATGAGGATAACTCAGGGGTATTAACTTTATTGATTCACCTTTCAAGTGTACATAAATTTTCATATCTGAATGCCAAATCCCATAAAAGTATTTTATTCTCCCATATAAGTATAATTGCTTCTTTCTCATTCTCATTCAATCTATTTAATTAACCAATGTATTTATTTTCTAAGGTCTATGATGACCAAAGTATTTATACCAATGTACATAGACCTCAGACATCTGAATACTCAAGTCAAATTATATAGGTCTAAATTCTTAGGTCTCAATACGTTGTTTTGGAACTATGACTTGGATAGTGACTGTAGAAAAGTTTGACTAGTTGTGTTCTTCCAAGGGTAGGAGAATAATATTTCATTCATGAGGTGGCATATCCCTTGATAAATGGTATCTATAACATCACCACACCAATCATCGGTGATCAATTCAATCGACAAGCATAGAAATGGAATTCATGACCAGTAATAGATTTCTGTTATTTTTGTTCATCCTATAGACCATTTTTTATATACCTCAATGATTTTGAATACCCCATGGATAATGGAAGAAACACATCAATTCAGATACATGTTATTTGATATTTCATCCTTACCAAATACTTGTTGTTGGATAAATGTGAGACTTATTCATGACCATGGAAAATTTCAATATTTAAGTTTAGTAGGAAATAAATTTATATTGGTTTTGTTTATATTAGAGATATATGACACAATATTCCCTTATAATTTCTAGGATTTCATATGTCTCAGTTTCATTCTAGTTAAAAAAACAAGTCATGTAGCCTGGACAATACCGGAAGGGATGTTTGAGTGGGTGGCATAATTCGATGATTTCCTGACGTGTTTTCAAAATTTACATGAATCTCCTCATATAAGAATAAAATGATCAATCAAAATTATTCTATAATTTTCATCATATATGATCATATATGTATACATGTATGGTGGGTAATTGAAAAAAATCTCAAAGAAAAGGCTAACACTATTCTATCCATTGCACGTCTCTTAGCATTTTAAACCTATATAACATGGTGAGGGGAAAAAATTCCATCATCCACTATGGGAGAAGAATGAAAATATATTTCAAATTATGCTATTGAATCCTTGTTATTATCCTTAACATTATGATATCTATATGAAATGAAAATGAATACCTATAATAAAATAAGAATGCTTCCAAAAGGTTCATGGCTCATCTGCTGAGTTTGTCAATAACATAGGATGTAGGAGTATATCATTACATAAATCTTTGGTTCATTCTTGTTTAGATACTGATTTTCTCTTCTTTACATAAAAACTTTTAATTCCCTTGTATTTTAAACTATTTAAGAGGGATCTATCATTATATTGATGATGAAAGGAGTTCACATTCAGAAAATTTTATTTGGGCATTGTGGTTAGTAGGTAGTTCTGATTCTACCACTACTTCAATAAAATTTCACTATAAAATTGATTACTTATTTCAAGAATTACTCTTTCCTCTTTGGATTCTCACATGAGATTCCTACCATTTCTCATGAAAAAATCACTAAAATTCATTGAGAGTGATTATACTCAAAATAATATAGTAATGGGTCCCTTGGAGGCCCTCAGGTGAAATAAATAGTAGTTGGTACTCACTATGAACTTGATTTTATTACCATAGTAAATTCAATAAGAGTGGAATATTTTTACTATAGTAAAAATTGATGTAAGGATGATTATATTTCATTTTTCTCAGTCATTTCCCAAAACAGAAAATCAAGTATATTTTACCTGTCCTTTTATCTTGTATTCTTTATGACTTAGGTATCAATTTTTAGTTCTCCTGTGGTAATTAAAATACTTTCTTGTATTAATTCAACACAATGATGAAATCGCCTCATCTCAGAAAAAATAATAAGGTAGAGGAGAAGTTACTAGGTGGATTGGTAGGTAAAATTCAATGTGGGGAGGAATATGATTCATTACAAGTGCACTTGAGAAATGGAAATGCCTAGGAGAGGGGTCTATGATAGTTTCTTTTTGGTAGAAAAGTGAAAGGATAGTATTAAAGTCAATACATATTTTTAAATATAACTATATACATATAAGATTGAAAAGATATGGGACTTTATATCTTATAATACTTTCTATCTCTTAACAAAAAAGATTAATGACGGTTTCTACCACCAGGTTGCCTACAATTCACTTTCAGAAAATTCTTCTCATATCTAACAACTTTGAGTCAGGAAAACACAAATTGAGAAGATAACAAGGATTATAGGTAACTATTGGTCAACATTAGTAGATAGTGTATAGAAATAACATGTACTCACTATGAGCACTTGATAGATCAGTAAATCCATTTCTTGAGAAGGAAAAAAACCATACCATATCCCTCATAGGAACCATTGTTGATCTAGAATTTCCATTCCAGTTGAACCACTAATTATCAATTTCCATTCTCTCATCCTCATTAATGATATAATCATACCAGGATTGAACTTCAAATAAACAAAATCACACACATATGTTGGTTTATTAGAATAGCAATACCACATTCTACCACCCCAAACATCATGTCACATTTAGATTATTTTCATCCTTCTACATACATCAATCAAGACATAAAAAAACTACTATGTATAAAAATTTAGTATGTAGGGGTTGATAAGGGTTAGTAACATACAGAATATGAATGTACATGGGGAATTCTTGGTCAAGTGAAGCCGATGAGTATATTATTGATATCAAATTATATAGCCACTAACTATTGTGTTGTGGGTGGTGTGAGGTTTTTGGGGCCTGTAGAAGAAATTGGTGGGCCAGGGATTTAAAATTTTTCATCCGCAAGATGAAAAAAATTGTGTTCACTGACGATCCGGGCCATGAAGTGGTCTGAGGATCTTGTGTAAATTGTAAAGAGCCCAAAATTAGAATGAAAACATACCAGTATTAAATCCAAAGGCACAGTTGACTGCAACTAGTCGATAGTGATCATCGCTTGAAGGATCCAAAGCTGGATCCCTATAGATCATCCACACATGCTCCAAGAATCTTCTGGAAAGTCAATTGTCAAATTCTGGGTGCTAGCGTGGAGATCCGACGATGCTTTTGACGTCCCAATGATCACTGCATCGAGAAGCCTTTGATGCATAAGAGAGTTCATGATCCAAGCATCTTGGATTGAGATATTCTCTCTCTAGGAAGTGTGAGGAGAGAGAGGCTCTCAATTTTCATTCCATGCAAAAGAATGAATAGTTAATTTCACACTCAAGAGAGATATCCTCCTCTCTTATTTATAGAGATGTTGATAAATAACCGGTAAGGTTCCACAACCCCCGTTTATTTCAATGTTCACTAAATAATTTTGACAAACATAACTACGCTAATATTATTTAATATTTTAATCACATACTAGTAATATATATTAAATATATTACATGATAATATCTGAGCCATTTAACTCGAATCGATGTCCCACTTAATATTAAACAAACCATGAATATAAAAATAGTATTTGTTTGATTAATAATTTCTTGTTTTTTCTGAAGTTGTAAATACATTAAATAAATTCAATCCCAAATATTCGTAACTTGAATGTTAATGAATTTATTTAATTCTTTTTCTGATTGACAAATTGGACAATGCTCAGACCCCATGGTGGGGCCCACTATGTCCATATACCTATTCTACTGAATATTGAATATTCTTGAATATGCTATTGTGTGTGACCCTATAGGCCCTTGTCTGTATAGTAGTGAATAAAATCCACAAACCAAGAGCAGAGTTTAGCAACTCATCATGGCTGCTAAAGAGATAAGGGTAGTCATAGTAATAAATACCATCCTACGAACCCTTCATGTGCACTATAACATGTTTGGCATTAAATATCTCATAAAGCAGGACGCACTCTTATGTCATCATCGTTATCATGCATTATTATTTCTTGATCTATCTAGGTGGATTTTCCTTTATACTAATTTGGCCAAAGACTTATGAAGGCGGCACCATCCTAATCAGCTAGTCCTGATATATAAAACTTCCCAAACATGAAAGCGAGACCTCCATTCCTGACCATTCTGCCAACGCCATACCAACAAAAACAAACCCAACACAAACTACCTCATCATGATGTCATTTCCATGGTTTTTGTCTTGTATAAAAGTATATAATCAAATGATTTGCATTGGTAATGGTCTCAAGTCAGGAGACGAATACACATGTCAGTAGATAGGAACAACCATTGACTACCAAATCATGTGGTGTTCCAATTGATGGGTCTCTCCTCATGATCTCACTACTAGAGATCACCAAATGTGATCTTCAGGAGAAAAAGTCTCAATACATATGATCCCCCAACACTTGATAGTCACACATCTACTGTGTCCAGTCAGTAAGATGTATCTAGAATATAAAACATACATTTAAGATCAATGTCATTGTATCTCGATGTTCTCATTATATCATGGGATCTACTATAACCTCTTGAGATGATTATTAACCTATGGACATTACCATTGTTATAGTGGAGACAGAAAAGTCTGCACTATAACGGTAAGATTACATCATGCTTAGCTAACTGTACACATGGTATGGTAATCAAAAGTACTATATAGTTGGGTCTAGGAAACACACTATTTCAACACTCCCACTTACACTAGATACAACTTTCTATCTAATCTTGCTAGCTACACACATGATAAATACCATGCTTCTACTGTGTAATGGCTTTTACTGCTAGGTGTGCCACGTTTTCTATATGTTTAATATCTGCTACGTGCGACTTCATATGATTGAGTAAAACTTCTCAGGATAGGGTAACCCTGAGTATATTACTTTTTTTTATTGTCATAACATGAAAACATGTCTAGTAAGAAAATCATAATTCTCATTATGATAATACTTTTCTCACTAGGTGAGAGTCCATGAATTGGAACAAATCATTGCAATTTTTATAATTGTTTCCTAGATACCTTAGAAGCTCCAATGTACTCGGTATTTGAAGGAATGGACACCACAATCTTTTAAGAGCTTAACTCGCTCATCTCATTTTCCTAAATGCAATACCAGATCAAATTAATCTAAGGATCACTAGTTTTTGTCAGAAAATAACTAGTATACATTCCTCTCTATATTCCCAGTACATATCATCTATAGTTTCAATGTACAAGATGATAGTTCTGACTGCATCACTTGTAGTTCTCCTGGAACTAATTGATATCTACCTATAATAAAGTATATCCTGGAAATATATGTTATTGTACATAATATGGAATATGTGATTGATCCATCACTGTAGAATAAGGTATCAATTCACAACATTAATCTCTACCCATGCTCTGAACGTGTTAACATGAAGAGATTAAGCCATGTGACATAGGCAACAACTCTGAACCATAATTATTCCAACTTGTATTTATCAATACAAGGTCACTATATGTATGATTGAATAGGACCAACAAACCTTTGGATCTACCTCAGTGAATCCTGTTACCTAGAACATAGGTTTCTACTTCAATTAAATTAATTGAGAATTGATTTTAAACCGATCTTATCTAAATGTAAGATAAAAATCTGTTTTCCATATGTTTTCAAACAAATTTCATTTTGAAAAAATTGGTGCTCCCACAAACCGTTAGTAGAAAAAAAGAAAAGATTCATTTATAATGAGTGTTCTAATATCATGTCCCTTACTTTAATCAAAAACTAGATTTTAGTAACTTACAACCCTTATTGGCAGAATTTTATGTAATCATCTTTTTCTGATTTCGTGGTATAGAGACCCTACAGGAATGATGATCTTGACATCCAATGAACAATAGAATGATCATAGAAGTTCAGATATGACATGAAAAATTATAATAGATTTAGTCATACCCACTCGGTATAACCAATTGAGACATATTGGTACCACACTTGTACCATCCATGTATAATTTTTTTGAATACCCACTATAGTATTCAATTTATATGCCCCTTTGAAATTTGATACATGAAATCCTTTATTTATTTTTAGTTGATATTATCAATCTTAGCTCGTTTCCATATACTGATTACTTGTAGGATTTATTATTCATAATGAATAATATATCACCGACCACTGTGAATATAAAACCGTCACCATGGTTTCATTCTTCCAACGTAGTATGTGTCTCTGGAACAATCATATTCCACATGTACTTGAAGAACTTGTTCCCTATGTCGACCAATTGTACATCTCGAGCATTGACATAGTCCAAGTTAATTCAAATCCCACTATCTCAAATAGAGATGTGTTCCCTTGTATGGAAATGTTGTCTAATAATTGACTACATATTTTCTATATTTGGGTTCTATGTAATATCCTAAGAAACTGTTAGGATAATTACCTCAAATGCACAATGTGTTTAACTTGATTCATGTTTGTTTAAATCCTAACAAATGATTTTAATATAAACACATTGATAGGGCCAATAGGGGCCTATATACCCTGAGAGGGGGGGTGAATCAGGGTATGGATATTCTTTTTCAAAGTTCATCCTACCCCACTGGATCTTGACCTCATTATTACAAGGGTCACTTTGTTTTCTCTTGTGTGTAAACTATGATCACTTCTTTACTTCTTTATCTAATGATTATGCTTTGAATGCAATGTAGGGAAGCAAACAGATAGACACAAAGATTTTTACTGGTTTACCCTCACTGGGCTACGTCTAAGGTGCATACCCCGACAAGTTGCTGGTCATACCAAATTCCACTAATCTTCACTAGCTGTGGATACAATGTTCGGGCTAGATCACTTCTATGCCCAGGCTCACTGCCTTTACTATGTTTAGGGTCAGCTCACTGCTTTCGCAAGGGTCACTCCCTATTTCCCTCTCTCTGGCTCACTGCCGGTGGAGAGGATCACCTTCTTCCTCTTCCTAAGCTCACTGCTCTTAGAAGGGATCCACTCACAATTTATAGACCTGTAGGTCTCTTCATTTGCATGAATGAATGCATCTTCCTCTGTTTGTAGATTCTCTGTTGAAGTGAAAATTTCACCCGTAGATGAATATCTCTTTTCACCGAAGGTATCGGGCAACGTACCAGCTTCCACGCAGTCCGAGAAGAACTGCTGGAACAAAACCTTACTTGGCGCGCAAGTCAAACTCGGCGCGCATGTATCAGCGTGCAAGTCACAACGGGCATGCAATTTCACCTCAGAAACATGCGTGAATCAAGCATCCTCAACTCCAAACTTGCGCGACTCTCATCCTTTTACGCCCAAACCAATATTGGCGCGCAACTGCCAATCGGTGTGAAACATCTAAAACCGGCGCACAACTTCAACTACTGGCGCGCAAATTCACCTACGCGACCACCACTCACCACTTGCGCGACCACCACACCTGCGCGACGGGAGATCTGATTTCTCAAAGTGTTGAACTCCATTCAAAATGAGGAGGGGTGGTCCAGTATTTATAGGCAATCTGACTACCCTGCGCGACGACACGCAAGTCACCTGCGCGACCCAGTTTTGGCGCGCAAGTACCCTGTCATTTTAGACACTTGCGCGACCAACTCCCAAACATACGCGAACCTCTTTACTTTGCCATATTTTGATCTTCAGATCTTGAAAAACATATGGCGTGCAAGTTTCCTATTCTACAAGTCCTCGGCGCGCAAGACCTTTTTCCAAAAACATTTTTCTTCATTTGCCGATTTTCAGGCCCTAAAATTTTGCAAACATTGGAAAACGGCGCCACCTTGTATCTGTTCTTTTGTATCGCCTCCAGATCATCCATTCCTTTTATCGACGTTCTTGAATCAAACATTGATCATTGACCTCAGCTCTTGAACTTGACATTCCACCATGAAATCCTCTTTGTCAACAAATTTGTATGTCAATGTTTTTCTTTGTAAAAAATCACAACTCAGATGTCCACTTTGTCAACAAACACAATCACCTCAAAAATGATTCAATGACACCGTGAGGGATTTTTGCCCAACAATCTCCCCCTTTGGGTTTGTTGAAAACTCTTCCAAAACAAAGATACTTCGTTGATTTTTCAGCCTCCATTCGCCTCATTGCGATTCCGATAGCGATCAAGGATTTACTCAACACATACTCTAAGCCCACATGAGCAATGCTCGGCATGAGAAACAAGAGTAAATGAAAAGTTCATCACTGAATCACTTTATATCTAACATCCACTAAAGACACCAAACTGATACCAATTTGTACTAAACTGATACCAATTGTTGATGGATTTCTTGGAAGACCAAAGTTTGGTTTGGAAATAGTCTCACCACTTTCCAACACCACTCTTCTGCTTTTATCACGATCCTCAGCTGTCGTGATATCTATTCCTTGATCGATCACTTCTAGCATCTTCAAATTTAATACACTCCCCCTTTCTCATTGCTCCTCCTTTCTGGCTACTCCACCTGTCAGCTTCTCCCCGTATCAATTATGATTTATCAAATCTCTGCACTGTCACCCCCTTGAACAATCACTATTTTCTCCTCCTTTAACAAACACTATTCTCCCCCTTTGTCAACGAACCCAAAAGACAGTCCTTTGTAGTCTGTAACATAGCAGATAACACATATCAGCATATTAGGGAAAAACACATCATACCTTAGGGAGAGGGGGGGGGGGGGGTCCCACATCCACATTATTTCAAGTGTGGTGAATCGACTAAACTCATAGAGCCAGTCGATGCCTCTCAAAAGCATCCTTGTGTAAGGCCTTTGTCAGAATGTCTGCAACCTGTAGCTCTGTAGGCACATACTCCAACTTAACAATCCCTTGCTCCACTTTCTCCTTGATAAAATGCTATCTGATCTCAATGTGCTTTTTCCTTGAGTGATGGATGAGATTTTTGCCGAGATTGATAGCACTTGAGTTACCGTACTAGATTTCGAACGGAGACTTCAATTCAACTCCCATATCTTCAAGATGCTGCTTCATCCATAATAACTGTGTGCACGCTTGAGTGGCCGCAATATACTCAGCTTCCGCGGTGCTCAACGAAATGCAATCTTGCTTCTTGCTTAGCCAAGAAATACACGATCCACCAAGATATAATGCACCACCTGACGTTGATTTTATATCATCCGCTGAACTGGCCTAGTCTGCATCAGTATATCCCAATAACTCTGTCTGAGATTTATCAGTATATGTCAAGACGAAATCCACTGTGCCCTGGATATACCGAAGTATTCTTTTCACTGCAATCATTTGGATTTACTTGGGATTACTCTTATATATCTCTTCTTGGAATGTGGTGAAAACAATATTAGGACTTATTGCAGTTAAATACAATAGACTTCCAATGATTTGCCTGTATTCTATGATATTAACTGCCTTTCCATTATCATCTTTTGATAATTTTATCCGGGTAGCAACCAGAGTCTTTATCTCCTTGGAATTTTCCATTCCAAATCATTTCCAAACCTCCATGGCATATTTGGATTGAGAAATGAATGTGTCATTCCTGCCATGTGTAACGATGAAAACCAAGCTTCTTCAAATTCTGATATAGTATTCAATACCATGCTCTTGGAGCTTGTTTCAGCCCATATAACACCTTCTTCAGCCTGAAAACATTGTTCTCATCCTCATGAATGAGATAACCATCTGGCTTCTCAATGTACACCTCTTCTTCCAGAAACCCATTTAGAAATGCAGTCTTTACATCCATCTAGAACTCATTGAACATTCTTTGCACTGCAATGGCTAGGAATAATCTGATTGTCTCCTTCCTTCAAATTGGTAAAAATGTCTCATCACCATCTATTCCCTCTATCTGGGAGTCTCCTTTGCACATCAGTCATGCTTTGTTCCGAATCTCTGTGCCATATTCATTCATCTTTTCTTAATAGACCCATTTAGTCCTGATGACATTTTTATCTGCTGGACTCAAAACAATCTCCCACTTCTGATTCTTCTCAATCTGATCTACCTCTTCATTCATGGATGTACCCAATTTTTATCATTAGCTGCATCAGCAATGCATTTAAGATCAACCTAAGATAGAAAAGATGAATGCTGCAGTGATTTCATTTCCCTTTTCTGAACTAGAGCTGCCTGATCACCAATGATATTCTGTCTATCAATTTCAGCTCATCTCTTTGGCATCCTTGTAGACACATACTTGAATCTTTCATGTTAATCATTAGTTTCTTCTTCTGAATCAGCATCATCCACTTCTTCTCCCCCTGTGTTTCTTTCTTCCTCAACACTTTCATCAGGAAATTGTTCACTGAATCATTTTTAACAGAGAACTTTTCACTGTGTCATTTTTCAATGATTCAATTTCATTTAACATCTTCCTTCAGGATTTTGTTGACACACCTTGGATTTTCTCTTGCTGCTTCTTGGTATCCTAAATGCAGTCAGTTGATACCACATTGTTAGAACAAAATAGATAATCATGAAAACTCATGTGTTGCTGCTTTTACACTAATCATTATTCATGAGCATAAACATTCATCCTTCATATCATATTGAGATCATGCATCTGATTAGGATATAGAATGCTCCTCCTGTGTTATGAAACTCTTCCACTTGTTAGGCCCAACAGTTTAGACCCATAACACGTCTTTTCCTCCTACATCATTTGTTCTCATCATCCACTCAGATTTGATCCATTAACAAAATCTTTAAGCCTACTGAGTGGAAACTCGGTGTAGGAAACAAGAGATAAAGTTAATAACACAATCACTTCATATTGTGCTCTGTTGCTCCCTTTCTTCTTCAACTCTAGTACCTAATTTGAATCAATTGAAACTCTAGATCATATCACTTCTCCACTTCGCATCCTTATATGCCACTTCCCCATGGATTGTATCTTGCTAAAACCTGAAACACACGGATCATCAGTTAATAGCATTTATATACATAGGGAGAGGGGGGTATTCCAAAATCCTCAAGATGAGGATGATGGTTGATCCTGATGGGTCAACCCTTTGATTTTTTCTGGGAGGTAATCACACTCCTTTCTTGCTTCCTCCAGCTGCCAAGCCAACTTCAACTGTTCTGTCCATATGACTAGGCATTCATTGCCTACATTTTGAGCAATTTTCTGATATGTAAATTTGGTAGGCTTAGCCTTTCTCACCATTTGGGGTTTAAAACCACTAGTACATAGCTCTATCTTTGATGTTCTTCCAAAATTCCATTTTTCTAGATTATTTCTCTGAGCATGAATCTCCTTTCTTTCCATCATCCCTTGCTTCTTCCAGCATTGCAAGGGTCTTCCTCTTTTCTCCACTGCTTGTTTTGGCACACTAATTGAAAATTTTTCAATGCATTCTTTGTTCATCCTTCTTTTATCAGATGTCTAAGTCACCACCCTATTTTTCATTGGTGGTGGGTCCTCCACTGAACGTCCATTCTTCTTACTCATAGCTGTAGCATTTTCTCCCTTTTTCTTCCAGATTTGTTCATGTTCTTTCTTAGGGGGCAGTTGTGAGTGTGACAGAGGAGGTGAATGATACACCTTTAGTTCAGCTATATATGATTCAAATGAGGCTCTAAGCCTGTTCTCAAACATACCACATTGTCTCCTAGTGTAGAATTTCTCATTATGCATCACTAGGGATGAGAATCTCCTTCTGAGTCCCTTTTCATTTCTTTCTTTCTTCTTGCTGCAATGTCTTGCCAAATGCCCATAATTAGAACATATAAAACAATTTCCATCAAAGGCATACCTCTTTTCATCATTTCTATATCGAGATGTTGATACACCTTGAGTTCTTCTTCTGACACGGGGCTCTTGAGCATCTTGACACATACTCATGGTGTGTCCCATTTTTCCACAGTAGTAGCATCTAACAGATGCTTCCCTCCAAGAGACTCTTCTCTCTAATTTCTCAGGATGCTTCTTCTTATTGTCAGATTCAGCAAAGTTTTGATTTTCACAGCCTGAAATGTATTCCAGAGCATCTGGACAGAAGCTTGATGTGTGGCCGTGAATCCCGCAGAAATAGCACCTGTCATCACTACTTTTTGTAACTGTCCTCTTAGGCCTATCTCCAGCACCTATAGGATTTCTTTCACAACTGAAACTATTCACAGCTCTATTTCTATCTTGCACGGGAGCGGATTCATCAAATCTGATACCAGTTGTTCCCAAACTGTATGGTCTTTGGGCTGAAAATTTTTGTTCTTGCCTCTTTTCAGAAATATCAAATTTTGTTTTCATTTCATCATCACTTGTCGAAGGATAATCAAATAGCAAGTGTAAGGCATCATTCATTTTGGGCTTTCCTCTAGCATTGGATTTCTCCACTTCTTTCGTCATTGATTCTAGTTCTTCTTCCAACTTTTGAATTTTAATATCCCTTGATTCAAGTTGGGAGTTGAGTTCTTTTCTGAGATTCTTTCCACAACTCATATCATCTTCTAGTTCACGCTTCAACTTATCAACCATGTCATTTTTCTCCTTTAACTTCAATTTTTATTGAGCGAAAAAATCAGAACAACATGCATTCTCATATTGTAGCCTTTGATTATTCTGAACTTCTGCAGACAACTGTGTTGCTAGATCATCATTTCTAGATTTAAGATTCTGAACTTCATCTGACTGTTGATTCTCTTCATAATCACCAGCCTTCTGTATTCCTTTTGTTTTAGCCATTTTTTGTAGTTCTTCACCCTGAGAATCATTCTTCTCCTTTAGATCAGTAGCAACATCAATAAGCCTTTTATTTTATCCTCTTAGCTTGTTGATCTCAATTTACAGTGCTTGGATCCGAATGTCTTTAGACTTAATTTCATTGGTGTTTCCAACGTCACTTGGAATATCAAGTTTTTCGATGCACTTGACTTTATCTTTCAATTTTCTATTCAAGCCATCGATCTCCATTTTCTGTTTTTCAATCTTAAGCTTATACTCACCAACTGATTCTGAGTTCTTTGGTGCTGATAACTTGAGTTTCTCAATTTTATCCATCAACTCAGAATTCTCTTCTTCCTGCTGCTGCCTATATATTTTGGCATCATGAACCACTTTGTTGGCTTTCTCGGTTTTCGCTCTCCAAACATCTATCTCTTCAAGAGAAGCCTCTAACTCAGCTTGCATATCTATTCTTCCTTCAATTCTTTCTTCTTCATCATCACTTTGAAGTTCATGTACTTCACTCATTCCTGCATCCTACATGAGTGAATCAATCTTTTCCCTATCAGATTTATCTAGAACTTCCTTTAGTAAGCCGTTGGTTTCTATTAATTGAATCACATTTTTTCCATACACACTTCCACATTGAGGAATACTACCTAACTTCTGCTTATTCTTTGATGTTTTTCCCTTTTCCATGACACACAGATCGACTATACCAAGTCAGAGCAAACAAATCTGATAACAGCAACCTTCCCTGTGATACCAATTGTTAGGGCCAATAGGGGCCTATATACCCTGAGAGGGGGGGGGGGGGTGAATCAGGATATGGATATTCTTTTTCAAAGTTCTTCCTACCCCACTAGATCATGACCTCTTTATTACAAGGGTCACTTTGTTTTCTCTTGTGTGTAAAATGTGATCACATCTTTAATTATTTATCTAATGATGATGCTTTGAATGAAATGCAGGGAAGCAAACAGATAGTCACAGAGATTTTTACTTGGTTCAACCTCACTGGGATACGTCCAAGGAGAATATGCCGACAAGATGCCGGTCGTACAAAATTCCACTAATCTTCACTAGCTGTGGATACAATGTTCGGGCTAGATCACTTCTATGCCCAGGCTCACTGCCTTTACAATGTTTAGGGTCAGCTCACTACTTTCCCAAGGGTCACTCCCTATTTATCTCTCTATGGCTCACTGCCGGTTGAGAGGATCACCTTCTTCCTCTTCCTAAGCTCACTACTCTTGGAAGGAATCCACTCACTGTTTATAGACCTACAGGTCTCTTCATTTGCATGAATGAGTGCATCTTCCTCTGTGTGTATATGCTCTGTTGAAGTAAAAATTTCACCTATAGATGAATATCTCTTTGCATCGAAGGTATCAGTCAATGTACCAGCTTCCACGCAGTCCGAGAAGCACTGCTGGAAGAAAACCTTACTTGGCGCACAAGTCAATCTCGGCGCGCAAGTATCGACGCGCAAGTCACAACGGGCGGGGAAGTTCACCTCAGACACTTGCGCGACTCAAGCTTCCTCAACTCCAAACTTGCGCGACTCTCTTCCTTTTATGCCCAAACCAATATTGGTGCGCAACTGCCAACCGGCGCGCAACTTCTAACACCAGCGCACAACTTCAACTATTGGCGCACAAATTCACCTACGTGACCCACACTCACCACTTGCTCGACCACCACACCCGCATGACGGGAGCTCTGATTTATCAAAGTGTTGAACTCCGTTCAAAATGAGGAGGGGTGGTCCAGTATTTATAGGTAATCTGACCACCCTGTGCGACGGTGCGCAAGTCACCTGCGCGACCTAGTTTCGGCGCGCAAGTACCCTATCATTTAAGACACTTGCGCGACCAACTCCCAAACTTGCGCGAACCTCTTTACTTTGCCATATTTTGATCTTATGATCTTGAAAAACATATGGCGCGCAAGTTTCCTATACTCCAAGTCCTCGGCACGCAAGTCCTTTTGCCAAAAACACTTTTCTTCATTTGCCGATTTTCAGGCCCTAAAATTTTGCAAACACTGGAAAACAGCGCCACCTTGTATCTGTTCTTTTGTATCGCCTCCAGATCATCCATTCCTTTTATCGATGCTCTTGAATCAAACATGGATAGTTGACCTCAGCACTTGAACTTGACATTCCACCATGAAATCCTCTTTGTCAACAAATTTGTATGTCATTGTTTTTCTTTGTCAACAATCACAACTCATATGTCCACTTTGTCAACAAAAACAATCACCTCAAAAATGCTTCAATGATACCTTGAGGGATTTTTTCCCAACACACATCCTATGACATAATGGATATTCCACCATAATTTGACTCATATGATATCCATTGGTCTTTTATTTGGCATATTGGTTATAGTTTTAAGCCATTATTTTCAAAGCACATCATGAAATATAATGGATGTTTCTGCTGGTTGTAACATTGATACAACATACATCATAATATTTATGTATAAAATGTGCATTTAGGAATTTCTACAAGGTATATTTTGTTGATCAATGTTAATATGTAAGACTCATCATCAATCCTCCTTATGAACATCAATACAGTGATGTAGATAAGGTAACATGCGTTTTGGAATTAATCCATGCTACATTAACATGATCGATGATAGTTTGGTCAAGATATTGTTCGGCATGCAAATACAAAGAAACTCATATCTTCTAATCAAAAATATAATTCAATATACTGTAATGACATAAAGGAAACATTTTAAGTATCATTACCTCTGGATTTTTTTGGAATAGTTCACACTGTCTTGTTGAACTAACCTTAGAATGATTTGTGGTATAACAATATTTCTAAAGGTTTCTTTGTCAAAAACAAGTATTTCAATAATAACAAAGGTGTTTAGCTATGCTGAACCTAAATACCATACTGGGTATATTCTTGACGTCCATTTTTAGTTTTACTTGACAATGAATCATATTTCCACAACTAGGTATGTCTTACATTTTATATTCATCATGTATTGCCATTGATTCATGTAGCAATGAGCTATTTTTTGAGTACGTTACCACAAACAAAATTTATTCCAAAACATGGAATAATTTCTCATCATGTCCAAAAGTGGTATGTGAGATAAATTTTTTTTTATACTCTATACCTTGTTTAATATGAATCAATCATTTGGCAATTTTATGTTATGTGTTTCTCAATGCTGACTTAGGAATCACACATTCTCAGTTGCTTGGAGAAGACACATTACATCTAGTAATGTTTCTCTACATGCTTGGTAACTGTATTTGAAAACATATTTTATTGGCATGTTATATTCAATACCAAAGAAGTATGTTTTAAACATTAATATTCTTGATGAATATGAACCAATGAGAAGCATGTAATTGCTTCTTGTATTTCAATTTTTAAACATCCATGAATTCATTTCATTATGTGATGCAAATAACCTCTTGTCAAATGACCAACCACATTTTATTTAAGAACATGAAGAAGGTACCTTTTTTGTAACTTTCCATAAGCTTTTTTCCCTGTCATTCAATTTATTTTCCATAAGAATAAATGATGGAGTTATCTCCAATATTCATATTACTTGGCGAATGTTACCTTAAATGTAATGAAATGCTTACTCTATACCATTAGTTTGTACCTTTAAATGAAACTTGAGTAATTGGATGTAAAAGGTATATGAATGGGATGACATGAAAGATTGTGAACCATCTATCGCTTTACATAAATAGAGTGAAACCATCACATTCAAACCTTGTTTCACATTCTCCTTGAAAGGATGATGGAGATGAGACTACAAGTGATCACAAATCAAGTCATGATGTAGTGACCACAACTAACATCATATGTTGATTATAGAATTATGAAAGATATATCATATTCTTTGTTCATGAGTCTCCTCTAATAAATTTTAAACCCATTGCTTCCTAAGGTTGTTTAAAAGGTTGGAACACAAGCAGCTTGAATTTCTATTATGGTTGAAATGTGCGCAAGCGCCTATACTACACTTGGAATTGCATTCTTGTTTGGAAATTAGCTTTGTGTAATTATTATCACAGTTTTATTGTGGTATTTCATTATTTTATCTACAAATATAATTTATAAAATTGTAATTTTATGTGTTTACCTAATGTGACATTACTGATTATTTAATCATTAAATGTCTCCCACTAATTTTTTGAATTCTAGGAACCCACTGTACTATAATAGGAATACTCTTCAGTATTCAAGTGGCACTGATCCCTGAACCTCTCACATAGTCTACAAGTTATGGCTACACCACTACTCGAAGTGTCCTTGGTAGGCTTTTGGCAGGCCAACTTCATTAACATGCAGTTCCATCATCTGTTGAGTGAAGTCCCAGCTTCAAAAATAATTTACTAATTTACTCAATGCTTGCCTCTAAAATTACAACAAGCTAGATAAGTCCATTCCATTACTTAAATTTTAGTTATGTCGACCCACCACACAAATAATAAATCCTCGTTAGTAAGAGGTACCATCACCTGAGGCATGACCGACACCTCGAACACCCGGTTTTGTTCAAACATTAATGATGGAAGGCTGTTTGTGACTTAATATTTTCTTTGAGGGTTTTTTCAGTTTTTTCGCTCGACGAATGTAATCCATTTATATTAATCCTTTTTCATCTATGTTTTCACACTCAAAACTAAAATTTAATACACATGCATATGTTACTTCTTTATGAATTTTATTATCTATTATTTTATGTATTTTCCCGCTGTTCTAAAATGCATAAAATAAAAAATAAATTCATAAAGGTAAACTACTACCCCACTGGTATTGAGAATCTAAATAACCTATGGGAATCGTACTTGAGTTGAGGTTTGACTCATGATGCAGCTTTCCCCTAGTCTTTTATGTTTGCTTTACATCTGGATCGTCACCCTATCTTGGCGGGGTCCACATAGCTCACCGTATTTGACTGATGTTCAAAGGTACTCGTGCAGAGGCGAGGGGGACATGGGTATATATGTACATAATATAAATATTGGCCACATAGGCCATTATACATTTCAATAGAAAAATAAAGATGATGTGCATACCATCTATTTAATTAATTTACAAGCATCAAACACATTTAAATAATTAATTAAACAAACAAATGCAGACATATAAGGGTCGATGCTCAAGAACAGACGCTGGGTAGAGCTCAATAAACTTAAAATCCATTAATCAAGTATGAGGGTTTGTTTAATTAAATTAAATGAATTAATAAATTAAAATAATTTAATCAATCATCGATCCTCTAATTAATTTAATTTTAATTCCAAAATTAAATTAATCAAATTAGTTAATTTAATTGAAAAATTAAATTAAATTATATACACGGGTATTAATATAATTAACCAAAATTAATTTTAATTCATTAAATTTTAAAAAAAAATTAAATAATTTAATTAATCTTGATTATTTTAAAGTTGTCCAACCTCTATAAATGACTTCAGGGCCTGTGCGGGTTGGGCCATACCAACATAGGACCCTGCTAGGCCATTCAGGGCCATAATAGACTGGGCTGACCTACATGGACCATTTAGTGGCCAATTTTTCCATATATAAAAATAACATGCAGGAAAATGATGGTTACCTCTTCGGTGTAGACTGATGGGGGTATGTGGTTCGGCGCCGCCAACTGGGAAGCTTGGATAGGGGTAGGTGGGGATGCCCAGGATGCAGTGCCACGACCAGGTGTGTGTACAGTAACAAACCAGGGTGGCGGCTCCATTCCGATGAGCTGAGGTGGCCCGGAGGGCTAGGCCAGCGCCCTGCCATTGCGGATGGCCAGGGTTGGCCGGCCGTGAGTCCCCCGGATGGAGCGGGGTTGGCTGTCGGGAGCATGCGGGCCGACCTGGTGGGGCGCGGTTGGGTAGTAAGTGCTCCGAGAGGCCTGTCCAGTAGCGCGAGGTGTGTCTGTGGTTTTCTTGGGCATGGGTCACATGGGAGGCGGCTCTAGGGAAGGTGGCTGGAAGGCCTGTTGCGCCATCAAGGAGGGCCGACATGATGTGGCGTCTTCAGTGGGAGTAGACTGTTGCGGTCGCCGGTTCCTCTGTTACAGCGTACTGTAGTGCTGTGCGGGAGGCTGCTGCTGGTGGGAAGAAACCAACTAGGGTTCTGGCAGGGTGGAGGCCATGTGGGATCTACATTGGTGGAAGGCTGTGGTCGGTATAGGAGAAGATGAAGAATTCCAAGAGGGAGAGGTGGTGCGGCGCTGACAACCCTGGGATGTGCATCACACTGGGAAGCAGCACTAGAGTGCACCGCACTGGAGACAGTAGTCCGTCGGACCCCTAGAAATCACTTTTATTTTCCATTTTTCAATGGACCACCCCTTTTATTCTCCTTGTTTTGTACTTTCCATGCTTAACCCGCATATCCATCCATCCACTCTTTATTTTATTATCTCTTCAATAATAATTTTATGTCTTATTTCACCATAATAGTTAATTTGAAAGAAGTCTTCACAATATTTTCTAAAGGCTTAATGATAGCCTTTTAAATTAAATAATAATATAATTATTATAATACAATAATAATTTATTGTTATTACATTATTATAATAATTATAAAATTAATCTACAAATTATATTATTTATAAAATATAATTTCCACAATATTTTTTATTTATAATGAACCGATTGATATTTAATCGGTTCAACAAAATGAAATAAAATTAGAACTAAAGATCAAACCTCAATTTAAATCCAATCAGAATATTTAAACTGAACATATCATAGTCATTCAGCATCGAATCATTGTGGGGATTCTACCGTTGGGACCTCCTTTGAACCCACTAATTAATTTTATGAATATTAATTTTATTTGGTTCAGAAAATTTACACAATTCTTCTGATACCACTGTGATGTTTCTAGGGCACGCAGTGGAAGCCAGTGGGTCAAGGATTTTAAAATGTTCATCTGCAAGATGATGGAACTTTTCATCGGCAATGACTAGAGTCCCGGAGAGGTCCGAGGATCTGGCGTAAATTGTAAACAACAAAAAATTAGAATGAAAATGTACCTATTTCAAATCCAATGGCACTGTCGACTACAACTAGTCGATGGCGATCGTCGCTTGAAGGATCCAAAGCAGGATCCCTCTAGATCATCCACACGTGCTCCAAAAATCTATTGGAACAACAATCTTTGAATTACGGGTGCTAGCACAATGATCTGATGATGGATTCAACATCCCTATGATCACCGCATCAAGAAGCCTTCGATGTAGAAGAGAGATCACAATCCAAGAATCTTGGATCAAGAGCTTCTCTCTTTAAGAAGTAGGAGAAGAGAGAGTCTCTCAATTTTCATTCCATGCAATGGATTGAATAGTTAATTTCACACACAAGAGAGAGAGCCTCCTCTATTATTTATATAGGCATTGATAAAATACCTGATTGGGTTCCTCGGACCCAATTTATTTCAACGTTCACTAAATAATTTTGATGAACATAACTACACCAATATTATTAATTATTTTTATCACATAGTTGTAATATATATGCAATATAATACGTGATAAAATCTGAGCCATTTAACTGAACTCGTTGTCCCGCTTAATATTAACCGAACCTGGAATATAAAAATAAATTTTTTTTCAATAATATTTACTTATATTTATTGAACACATAAATACATTAAATAAATTCAATACCAAATATTATTAACTTGAATATTAATGACTTTATTTAATTTTTTGGTGATCGACAACTTGGACAACGCTCAGACCCCATGGCGGGGCCCACAATGCCCATATACCTATTCAACTGAATAGGTCAGATTTTTGAATATGCTATTTTGTGTGACCCTCTAAGCCCTTCTCTCGATAGCAGTGAATAGAATCTATAGACCAAGAGCAGAGTCTAGTAACTCATTATGTCCCCTAAAGATGTAAGGATAGTCATAACATTAACAACCATCCTACAAACACTGACTGTGCTCTATATTATATTTGTCATTCAATATCTCAAAAAGTAGGACGCACTCTTGTGTCCTTGTACTTATCGTGCTTTATTATTTTTCGATCAATCCAGATGGATTTTCCTTTCTAATTTTTTTGGCCAAAGACTTATGAAGGCGACACCATCATTATCAATTTGTCCATTGATATACAACAACTTAAACATGGAAGTGACAAATCCTTTCTTGACCATTTAGCCAACATCATACCACCAACAACACACCCAACACAAACTACCTCACCACGACATCATTTCAAATGTTTTCATCTTGCATTAAAGTACGTAATCAAATGATATACATTGGTAATGGTATCAAGTTAGAAAACAATACACATGTTGATTGATAGGAACAACCAATGAAACCCAAAACATGTGGTGTTCCTATTGACGTGTCTATCCTCATGATCTCACTAATAGAGATCACCAAGTACAAACATCATGAGAAGAAGTCTCAATGCTTTTGAGCCCCCAACACCTGATAGTCAAACATCTACTGTGCCCAGTATGTAAGATGTATCTAGACTATAGAATATATATTTAAGATCAATGTCATTGTATCTTGAGGTTCTCATTAGAGCATAGGATCTTCTATAACCTCTGGACACGACAATTACCCTTTATAAATTACCATTATTATAGGTGATGTGGAAAATTCTACACTGTAATGGTAAGATAACAACATGAAAAGAAAAATATACACATGATATGGTAATCAAAAGTACTAAAAATATGGTTCTAGGGCACAAATTGTTTCAACAGTTGGGTCTTATATGTTTCTATGCATATAAGAATCTTCTTAAATTGTTAATATGTATTTCAAGAAACCCAAAAATGGAAAATATTAAATAAAAAATGTGATATTGTCCTAAGACTGCATTGGAAACTCCCAATAATCATTATCCAAAAAACAATATCAATATTGTATCTAGTAAGGTAAGAAAATATACATGGATAGAAAAGGATCACATATAAATAATCACTCTAAGTCATTATTCCCCATTATTGAGAGTTAGATGCACCCCAGTTTGGATTCATTGAATTTTTTATGAATTCACACAATTGGGGTATGACATCTGGGATGGGACTAGATGACTAAATTAATTAGTTGGAATAAGTGTTATAACTACTATATTATTTGAATTATAAATGCTTTCCAATGACTTCAGCATCCTATGTTCTATGATTGGGTGTTTTATATTTATAGACACAACCATTTTTCCTTTATCATTTTTATCCCTACTGAAATGTGGCTATTGACCTTCACTACAACCATAAAATAAAGAGATAAGAACAACTAGTTTTGTTTGAATCACCATTAATGGTCTCTCAAAAGTATGAATATGAATATGATGCCAACCATTAACATTTAGTAAAATTCATCATTCCAAGATTAGATTCCATATCACTTAATTTTCATTATATATTACATTGGTGTCATTCCCTTGACCTTTCTATGCTAATAAAATAAAATTTAACACATACTGGGGTTTAAGAGGGAATAAAATGACTAGATCATTCCCCTTAATATCTGAGAGATATTATCATTCATTAATAGATATGTTTGAGGATATGAAAATCCTTTGAGAATTTCATGGCTTGATCAAATGGTATGAAAAGATACCTTTTAATTAGATAATACCTTTATTTTTATTCATCAACATTATGGAAGAATGAAGCTCACATAGAATGTACTCTACTCTAACAGTGGGGATCTTGTTCAATTATGTTTCTTCCAATCATCAATCAATATTGGGTTGATTTTTAGATTGATTCTGAATGATCCCACTGTCTCTCACATTTTTAGTTAGCTTGGTGAAGAGAGGTGACTGATATAAGTATCATTTCCCTTTTTATGGGTACGAGATTCTAGGATAACTTCATTTAAAATCACATACATTTCCTCATAAATATCACTAAGTGAATCTATTCTTCCTTTTCTATTTCTACAAGTAACATCCAATTTGTAAAACTAAAAAAATACATAGGGATTAAATGAAATTGTTATGTCAATAATTCTTTCCTACTTGTCGCTATTGTGTTATCTATGTGAATCACTAGCTATTTGAAAAATAAATATGATTGTTTTGAGGTATGAGATGAAAGTCACTAGTTTTAATTATAGAGGATGAGAAAAAATAGAAGAGTAGATTTCAAGGATTTCTGATTTATTCCTCCTATCACAATTAACCCGAACTAGGTTCTATATAATATAGGTAGTTGTCCCCTTCTATACAGTTGATCTCTCTGGGGAAGGAAAAAATATAATGAAAGGGTTCAACTACACCTCCATTGTGATATTATGATGCTATGAGGATATGAATTACCATAATAGAAATGATGATCTTCATGGAAGCTTATTAACTACATTATAATTCTTGGCATTGATTATGATGTTCGTAAGAGAGACCTAGATCCTCCAATAGGAGCAAAAATAACATATAATGTACCTGAATGAAAAAATGCTATGTTGGAGAACCTTGTATCACATATCTTCCTATACATGGTGGGATAAGAAAAACTCTTTCCACTCTATTTCAAGCGATACAATTTATTTTTCATACCCCCACCCTATAGAATGGTTGATGGGCCAATGTGTAAAGGGGAAAGCCTATCCCACCATCAAACATATAAGATATTTCAATTTATTTATAGTGCCTTTGTTCCATGGTTTCTATATCTTGGAACCATTCCAGTAGAAGACCCTGTTGATCTAATATTAGAGCCTATTTATTACATAGAAGGTTGACCATTGGAGGATAACAGAGGTAGTAAAATAAAAACCTCCTTATCCAATTGTTAACCTAATATCATGATGTTTATAGATAGTACCATAGTTTTGTTCCATATCAAGATATGTAATTTTATATAGTAGATGGTCCCTGCCACCCAAATACTCTTTAACTTGTTTCGAAACAAGGAAGTGTGGCCTCAGGAAAAGAATAACCATGTATATAAATCATTTAAGTGATGTTTTAATTAATATGGAATCATTATATGATTATAATTTAGAAAATTTAGAATAATAGTATATGTTTTCCCCTAACCACTAGATTTGTATTTTAGACTCTACCCACTTCTAGAAGCATACAAGACTACTGGCCTCAATGTTTTAGATGTTAGGGGCGACATATTCTCCAAACGTTCATCTATCCCCGCCATTTTTGGAAATCCATTTTACCAATCCACAATTGAGGGTCTTGATTAATTTTGAGTATTTGATGGTTAATTTTTTTTATTTGTGATCACCATTCTATTTATTGATGAATATAAGAGTATGACATGTTTTAAAAATCATGTGAATGAGAAATGTGCATCAAGGTTTTAACGGTATTGGACTGTGTATTATCCATATTGGGTTTCTGTGGTGAACTAATTATAAATAAAAAATAATATCTAGAGATCCATCATTGATTTGGTGTATGATAGGAATTTATAAGGGAATTCATCCTAGTATAATACCTCATAGTTGTGGCTAATGGTCTCACTTATGGTTTCCATGACTGAATAGAGGCCGAAATCGATATTTTCAACAAAAACTATATAACCAATCCTAAAATATGGTTGTTGTCGTCCAATGTTCCAAGTAGTATATGTTAGAGATTGAATGATATTCGTGGATGGGGTAGGTGGAGAGGTTGGTGAATATGTACATTATGTACTTCTTGGACTACAGTTCATTTTTATTGTAAATTGACTATGACCAATGGGGGATCAATTGATTAAATTCAAGAGTAATGATTCCAGGTTTCTCATGGGAATTTAATTTTCGGTCTATGATAATGATTTGTTCATTTCAAACCAAAAAAATAAGTCAAGAGTGAGTTGTTTATGGTCAGTCATTGGGACTCTAACCATGGAAATATTAATGGGTGAATAATCTTACACCTGTAAGATGGAAAATGTAAAAGAAAAATTCTAGTTGTAGGGTAATGTTCCTATGAAAATATAATATGGTGTTTAGCCAATGTAATAGATTTTTAAGGCATTTCACCAGAATAATTCGAGATAATAGAGTTTTAAATCCTAAAATACAAAGTAGAACAAAACAAAATAATAATTAAGAAATTCTTGGTGTAACAAAAGTGTTAGAATCTCGTCCTGATAAAAAGGAACCACTTGAAGAAAGGGAATCACTAGTGAGAAAGAATAAATGAAAATGGATTATATAAGAATAATATTGACCATAGGCCTTACAAAAACAATAGATCATTTTTAATTGATGAATAATCTACACCTACAGATAAATAGAGAATTATTACAGAACATATATTATAAAGAAAAATTCCCCTGAATAACATATGATTTTTTAGCCATATTTGTTGAATTTAAATTTTAGGTAGACTCATTTTTTGATAGATTATTTACCTTCCTACATTTAGGGGGAGATAGCTGGTATGGTATGGTGATTAAATGGGCAGTGAAGTGGGAAATAAGGAATTATTTTAGGGAAGTTAAGGGGAATGGAATGGTTCAGAGTTTGGCATGGAATTGGAATAACTAGGTCAACAAGTACAAATAACAAATAATCCATATCAACTACAATATAATGATTGATTACTTGAAAAACCAAAAGGATATTGGGAATATTAGTTTTGTATTCAGTGATCTTTTGGGACTCATTAAATCATGTTTTATATTTTTTTATTTTTATTGTGTTATCAACACCAATAGATCAAGTACCATGCATGAACCGGAAACTTTATAATTTATTTATATTGAAAACTATAGTCATGAATATTTTTATGGTGATGATGGCTATGCGAATTGATTCTAGAAATTGGCATGTCATTATTCAGATTGGGTCACCCAACATATCTTTTCCACACATAAATAATATATTGTTTTGGTTTTTTCCTATTGTTCTATTGCTCCTATTAGACCCATCAATAGTGGAATTTTGTTGTGGCACTAGTTGGATGGTTTATTCAACCCAAAGTTGGATCACCATCCATTCAGGATGCATAATCAATTTAAAATTTCTAGTATGCAACTTAGCGGGTTATAGCCTATTTTAGATGTAATTAATTTTATTTTAGGAAATTTAGTATGCATGATCCTAGAATTAAAATGAAAATATCTCCCTTATTTCGGTGGTGTAATCATATGACTGCATTACCCATTATTTTGGATAATCTCTTATTGGTTGGGGGCTGACAATGTCATTAAGAGATAAAAACTGTAGAACTATGTTTTCAGATTGGGCTAGTAGTGGATAATCCATTTTATACAAGAATATCTTCGGCTTCATTGGTTTTATATGTCCATTTAAGATTCAAATCTGAATAAACATTGTGCGATATGGTGGGACAATCTATTTTATAGAACTCCTTCTTTGTTCATGAGTGTTTTCATAGTAAAAGAATGATCTTTTCAAAATGGTGTATCTATGAAACATTCATAATGTAATAAATGACATAAAATAAGTATAATAAAAACCTCTAAAACTATATGATCAAAAATTGATCATATATCCATAAATGAGTAACTATATAGAATTGGTGATGGTGATAGAATTATTCAAGACTGTAAACAATGATATACTTATCATGAAAATAGTATAGGACTGGAATATATAAGACTACTATGATATTTCATAAATATGCATGGGGGAATTATTAAGATACAATCATTTGTTAAAGATTACCTTTATTAACTACATCATCAAAATGGTTTGGTGAAACTCATGAATTCTATTAATGGTCATATTAATAATTTAGTATGACTACTTCAAATACTTCATGTCAATCAAGTATAGGATATTAGTATCATTTTAAATATTTCACTAGATTCTCAATCCATTTTTTGACAAAATTTTGTGATACTGATGGTAGCATTGATATCTCTATGATGAATCAACTACCTCAACTTAGTATTCATGGAAATAATAAAATTCTACATTTTCTAGAGTATTATAAGGTTTTATTTGAATAAAATATCTACTTTGATAGTAGTCAATATGGTTACTATCAATGGTCTGTATAAATTTGAAAATAGGTGATCATGATGCCTGATTAATTTTAATCACGTATTTCTAGAAGTCATCAATCACATCGATTCTTATTTATTAATGAATACTACAATATTTAAAATATCAAATAATTTAAACCAGAAAGTATCCACCATAAATAATGGATATACTTCCTAGAAAAAATTAATCTGTTGATGATATATTCCAACATTTTCACATATAATGATTAGTATAATAAAGAACGACCCTAAAAATTACATCCTCATTAAACCTAGCTCTAGAATCATCATCTACACCATTTAGAAGTATTCCAACAAACTAATATTTTTCAATCTCATAATGGTATATTCCATGATATATATTATTGATCTTGGATATTTAGATCAGGTGGATCATGTGTTTACAATATGGTTATACATAAATATGTGTTATTATTTCAATGTTGCTATCATGATAAATTGTTTACCCACCAAATGAAAGAAATTTAGTTGGCTCCCAACTTGATTTGGCAGTTTGATCATATACATCAAAACATACAAGTGGTTTTCCTTAGGGTTTGCCTTTTTTATTCAGGATCAGTGGACTCATTAGAATATTACCAAATATTTTTGGGCATGAAAATTCACTTCATGATATCTATTATGTGGAAGAACATTTCCATTCTGTTCGTTCTATGAGAACCATTTTTTACTTCATTTCATGGATTTCACTATTATGATAGTAAATTCATATGGATCGTCTACCCAGAATGCATAGGGTTACTAAATTTATAAATCACTAGTTTGGGGTGATTCTTACCCTCTATCCAATACATTTCTATCTCCTAGCCGCATGCCATGTCACATTCCATATTTTGTAGATGTTATACAGGGTTTGAATTATCTGATCTCATATGGTGCTTATCTATCGATTATTGGTATTGATTTGCTTCATAGTGGTAGTGATGATATCATATTATAGGGAACCTAATTGATTTTCATGTCTTACTGTTGATGTTCAAAATACTCCAACTACACCAGAATGGGTTCTCTAAAGTCCACCATCTATTTCTTATGTTTAGAGAAGTATTGGATATTAAGTAACAAAGATACATTGGATTAAAAAGTCCTTTGATAAACAAAATAAAAACTAAAGAATACAAAATCTCAGGGGGTATTTTTATGTTGTGATTGGTTCATTAAATGGGTTGTTGGGATACTGACATTGAACCTATATGCATCTCGTTTAATACCCATCCGTGGATTCACTATGATATTAAATCATATACTAGTTTTTTATAGTGTCACCTTTATCAATTAAAGCTTGCATTCAATCTTTTTTTATGATTCCAATGACAGGCCAACTGATTTCACATCCACATCCAATATTGATATATTTTTGTGTGGGCCCCATTAGAATACTATAATAGTTTCATAAAATATTCTAGAACCCCTTAAAACTCATACCTTTCTACCATTAAACATCTCAACTATATGTATCAAGAAAATGAATCAACTGATATGACGATTTTTTATGAATTTCAATGTCTGAGAAACCGAACTATACACTTTTGGGGCTCAAGAGAAAGGTCGGAGTAGTGGGATGCTTGGAGAAACCAAACAACCAACCATTCCAATATTCAATAACAATCACATCACTTTCATTCCAATCCAATTCATAATATATCAAACGATATGATCATAATTTTTACATAGATATTTTACTGTGGATTTCTAAACACAAAAAAAATGACCCATATCTACTAATTTACATCATTTCCTTCTTAAACCACTCGTAACCTTGCGAGTAGACCTCTATGAGTCGCAAACATGAAGTCATTGACTCATGTAAACTAGTAATTGTCATTTGATCATTTCCATTGATATGAACAACAATAGGGAGTGGGGGATCTATTTTCGTCCATTGGATTTGAGTTTCCCTTCGATTCAGTGCAATCAAATCATCAAGGTCATCATTTATGTGATTGAGTTTCTATATAGTATTGAGTTGGGGATATTTCAACCATAGTCAATCAAGTATATTCAATAGCGTTGATGGTATCCTTGGAGTTTATTTTGAGTGATTAGACACCAAACACACTTTTGGGGTAATATGATATAACATTTCAATTAATATGGAATTCACCAAAAACTAGCTTGTTTATGTTAAAGATATTGGGTCATTTTTATTTTAAGTATTCTATTTTATTGTGTGATCACTCATCGGTACCTCATAGTGATTAATTATATAACCCATTTACTAGTCCATATTTCATTCTAGTAGTTTTAGTTATTATTTTATTTGGTAGGTCCACTATAATAGGAAGTCATATTCAATTGCACATCCTTCTATTATCTCTATCAATCCATCTTTTGAATCCTGATGTTTTTCTTCTTTATTCTCAACCTCAATGACAGAAGATAGATTCATCAGTGGAAATCGATGTGACATTATAAAATGTCAATATATCATCTCACGAGTAAGAATTTACCTGGATGTTATCCTATTTTTCTTAGTAATTCTACAACAGAATATGTATGTGTAGTATAATGTCATTTTGTTGTAATAAGAAACTTGATGTTCATACCCTAAAAAACAACATCACCATACGACTGGTCCACTAATTCTAGTACCTTTTAGAACTTTTATAATCATGGATTACCAACACTTGTTGATGTCTTGGTCACTCAAAGCATCTATCCAGGAGATATATAAACATAATTAGAGACACTTAAAAAATTTCACAAAATCAGTGACCTGCTAATTAGGTAAATGTATCCAAAAGAATATAATAAGAACATATCCCTGAAGGATATTTATTATCCTACTATATTCATGGTTTTTGAAGGGGCCTACTGACAACCTTAATTATGGTGTGATATCATCTACAATTTAGGATTCTAGTCGAACAAGTTTCTAATGCTAATGCTTAGTCAATCACATCATAGTCTACAACCTATTTTACACCGAGATATTCTACTAATTATTTTATACTAATCCACATCCTCACTAATAGTATGTTATGTTATACTAAAATGGGAAGGGTACTCCAAAATCATTATACAAAAGTCAAAATGCTTCACCTCAACTCACTTACTGCATGAAAATCACTAACACTGCCTCTATATTTCATTTCTTACTCATGAGTCAACTCATCAAAGGTTACTCATGATAATGTGTAATAAAAAATGTATTTATATTAGAGAAAAATTGCCTATTGAGAAATGGATGAGCAAATTTATTCCAATTATTATTTCCATTACTCATGAACCACTCCATCATCCATCTCTTGATGGCTTCCCCATGTCCTAATGCACTACACTTAGTGATTACTTGATGAAACGTGATTCATCTTATAACATCATATATAAAATTACCATATTGTTCCTTCACACTCTCTTTAATACAAATAAAACCTCTTTTGGTATAATATAGGTAGTCTTGATCATATTGGATCATATTCATTAATTGTAATGTTTCTATTTATTCATATAATTTTCATATTTTTTTAATGGTGTAGTAGATTTTTAGTTAACTTGTTCATCACCTTACTCATTATTTATTCTTATTTATGAACTATGGATAAGTTGAACACATTCACTGAATTATAATAATGTTGGTTTGTTCAGCTTCACTCATTGAATAAGTAATTGGTTTCTAGAATTTGGATTTTAAAGAGGAATGAGGATGTGTAAAATGGGGGGAAGGTCATAGATGTTCTCTTAGAAGATTTGATAAACTACCCCCAAGATTAAATAATTCTATGAGAATGGACAAAAGTGTTTTAGGCACCATGGAAGAGTCACCTTTCTTAGGATTTGATCCACTGTGACCGACCTTTCAAATGATTTAAGTGATAAGTATTCAAGTACTTTTCCAAACAGTCTTCTATATATTATAGTCATTAGGTAGGGGTTAGGTAGACACTCTAATTTAAAGGTCCATATCAAGAAAATTACTAACAAGATAGATGTTTTCAATAGATGTGATTGTATACCTACCTAGTTCTTGAGTACACATTCAAGAAAACATCAGATATATAATTGTGTAAAAATTTATACTTCAATTGATACAAATAGATTTTACACAACTCAGCTATCAGGAGAGTGATTTAAAGGCATAAACAAATGAAAAGTAATGAAATTTTTTCACATTTCACTATAATATCAAATAGAAACATCATAATGAATTTATTGTAAGGTTCTATAATTTTATTTTTATTATTTCAAAATGTTCACCAATATTTATATAAGCATAGTATAACCCTAAAAACAAGTAATTTTTCCAAAAAGGGGCCTAATGTAGAACCAAAAGGCTAAAGGATAATGGGGTTCTACAAAGGTTCCATTTTATAGTAGATCCTTACATTACCTCTCGGGATGAGAGACCTTCATATTGAAGTGTGACTTTTTTTAACTCACAATGAAGGGAATGTATGACTGGAATCATAGCCGCATTAAATTAAAAAATTCAAAGATCAAATATGTTGACCCTGGGTATCAAACATAGGTAAGTATTGATATAATAGGTCGATTGATGTTGACATAGAAATATCCAAATATGTATTTTTGAATACATGGGATATATTTTTACTTATTAATTTATGGCCCACAATTCTCTATTTTATGGCTTGTCTTGTACCTGTTATTGATGCCAGATGCACTATACCAAAACCTAAAATACCATTTGACTTTGATAGATTAATATTTTGGGAATTGTCACACAGTAGGAACAACAACACCAGTTCAAGGGAAATGGTGATCCAGTACTATTTGGAATTTGAGGGGCCAACCATGAAGTCCTGGGAGAGCCATAAAATTAAGTACTGCCACAAAACGCATGGTAGATAAGTCAGCATAATATGAAAACATTTTTTAGGCATCAATGAGAGTAGAAATAATGGTGTCGAAGTGGATAAAATGGTATGTGTGGTATTAGAGATGTGCGAATACATTATTGGAGTTGTGGAATATAAATCTTCTAGGTAATTAGAGAAGGATGGTTTGTGGGTTGAAAAGGACAAATGGTGGGAGAAGGGCTTCGATCATGGACCCAAAAAGATCTATTCAAAGAATGATTTGACCACTAATCCAGATGAGTTTTTGAACATATTCTCTGCACTAATATGTTATCACCACGAATAACAATCAAAAACTAACTACCTGATTCAAATAAAAGTTGTCCTAGGGAGAAAATAGTGATCACTCCATTGGGAAAGCATTTTACTCTTCCCATTTTCACATCATGGGGGATTTTGATCATTGGAACACATTCTATACCTTGATACACTCTCTTCATCTATCGGAAATTGTGGAATATTGAATTATTAGCTACATCAAATGAAAAAAAAATTATATCTGAGAAAAAATAGTAGTTGTAGTAGTACCATGTATTTCTTAAGAAATACATGTACCATGGAAGGTGTTTTCCTTATTATTGGCCATATATCATTGTCGATATATATTCATAATTATTAGGATGATTCTTCGGATGCAAATTAATATTGCGGGCGTGAACACTAGATGAATGTAATCCACATGTTCAACCAAGAATTCCCTATCAAGTTGACACACCAATAGAAGAATAATCATCATTGGAATTGAGAAACCCTATTATTTATTTTCAAAAGATGAGAAATTCATTTTGATATATTGATTCTCCATAAAATCCACCAGCACACTAGATATAGAGCCACTTGATCCTCTTATGTGAATTCTACTCAAGATATGATGAGAGATACTAGAAGTGAATGATTTAATGGGTCATTTTTTCTATCACGGGTGAAGGGAGACGTCTTGATCAATGAATGATATAATTTAATACTATGATTAAAGCATGATAGTGTCCATTCGTGAAATTGTATAGATGGTTCTATAAAGAAAGATAATCATATTCTAGTAGTTCAAAAGCTATTTCCAGCAGTGAAATTTTACGTTTAGGATGATCAAGTTATGCTTTATTCCCATCATCAATCATTCCATTGAACAAGCATATCCAAAGAATTGATGTTTTCATTCCGGAACTATATTTTTTCATTGGTATATCTACCATTTCTATGTTTATTGAACCCTACAAGGTAGTGAAGTGATCATCAAAGAGTATTACTTGAGTAATTAATTGACGCCTGAAGAAATCATATGGGATTTTCTTCCCACTCGCTTGGAGTTTATTTAAAAATTGTTCCACTTTTGGAGTAACACCTCCCATTAAACCAATACCATTAATTCCAATCTCACATTGATTTGATCTATAATTTTCTTAGAAATGACCTATATACATTCTAGTGTAATTTCCATTAACAACACTACCGCATGGCCATGTCTAAGGTGTGGTAAAATCATAAAAGATAGGGTGATAAGAAATACATTGATGATTTTTTTAATAAATACATGAGGACTAAATAATTGAATGACTCGAGCACTTATAGGTTCCTCTGGGGGTAGGATGCTTGATCACTTCATGGTATTTTCAATTTGATACATGGGAGATTGAGATGGATGATTGAGAATGATATTCTCTTCTATCCCAATCATTTTAACATTGACTTATGATGTCCTCACTATCATAATGAGTGGTTTCATAATTATCCCCCACCATCTATTGATTGAACTCCATCAATACCCACATATTAAAGGCTATTTTAACTAGAAGATCTTATTAAGCCTGGCTCCTGAACTAGTACTTCGTTTGATATAATCATAATAGGAATGATGATATCTCCTTTCAAATGAATAAGGTGGAGTGAGTCATAGATGTTTCCAGGGAAAAGGAAAATGAAACAAGGTTATTTTGGGACATTAGAGTGGAATCAATATAACTAGATATGATACAAAATTGGTTTGTATCAAACCCACAAAAGATATTCAAAAAAATATTGAAACCTGTAATTTCCATAACAACAATAAGTTCATTAAAAAAACTATGGCCATTATTTTGACCCCTCCCCCAGGAATATTGGTTCATTTGATATCTAGTAATTTCTGATGAACTGTCTTGATACAACATTTCTATATGGAAGTGAATCAATTCACAAGGTGATCCAACCAAAATTAGCCAACCCCATGATAAAACCCACCTATGAAATTCCAAATCATCAATACTCACAAGGACGATCTTGATGTAGAGATAATAAAATTTTCCTTATCGGAATGTATATATAGTCGTTGAGAATAAGAAAAAGAAAATTCTCTCATGCTCAATTACTGTGGTGAATGAAAATAGTCATACTATGGTTATAGGGGTAGAAACTAGCTAGACAATCATTTATACTATCAGAATTTTAAATATACGTAAAATATTAATGAAACCTTCAACCACCCTCCACTCAAGTACCATTAAGTAGTCTAGTTTAATCGAATATTATAGTTGACAATATAGAGTATCTAGTAAGACAACACACCCACATTTCAATATAGACTATAAGGGTATCAACCTATATCTTCATCCCCTTAGTAGTATCTTGAATGCTTGAGTCATCCAATGAAACCCATTCCACAATTATTGATTGGGATTTTAGGCTCTTGATCATGATAAATTCAACTCTAATAGTGACCCCCTATGAAATGATTGAACTCATTCTAAGTAGATGATGCATTTTTTAAAAGGAAGACGAGGTAGGTGTGTTCCCAATATCCCTAGTATTATTGGACCTATCGATGGTCGGATAGTCCACCCAAATTCCCACTGGCCATTCAGGCACCCCATTCACCATTTGGGTACTCAGGTGCACATGGAAGGAGTAGTGGTTGGGCATGAGTGTATTTGGGTACGAGCTTTTTCTTGATCAGTTTGAGCTGAAATTTCATGTTTGAAGGAACTGGGTCCCAAATTTTCACTTATATTCAATGTTTGGTCAGTATCTTTTTCAAAACTTTTTATCCCATTTTCTGGTTGAGAAGAAGCATTGGAATTTTCTTCTACACTACTCTCATTCTATTAATGGTGTGCGCATGGGTTCTAAATGTAACTGTGCTTCAAGTTAGTAGGTTGGGTAAAACATCAGCACTTTACTATAATCTTCCTCCCTTATAAAATAGAAAGTAAAAGTGAAAGGGAACAATATTTCTTCCCCAATGGTTTAACTATACATACCTGGATGATGGTTTGGTGGTGTTGACTAATTGATGTCCGTGAACCATACAATTTCCCCAATGATACATAATGTCAGGGGGGATCATTGGATTGTTCAGCTTCATGTACATTACTTTGTAGATCGATTGTGGTATTTACTCTTAGGTTTTTATGAGCTACTTCACCGTCCAGTGTGCCTCAGTTTTATAGCCCCATTTCTGATTCGATCATCACCACCAACACAATTATTATTTTTTTAATAAAAATCAAAATACTCACTAAATTACCATATCAACTATTTTGATTCCCCCAAGACCTACATAAACCTAAATTATACAGAGTCACATCCGTATATAGCATACCAGGCACTCGTGACCACTTCCATATGAATATTAGGTCGTCTGGCCTAGCAGATGGGGGATGATTCGAATAGGATGAAGACATGGTAGTTTTCCTACAAAGATTTTGGAATATTTCAGATAACATTTAGTGATGAGGTATCTATAGAATTCTTGATGATTGAAATATACCAAATAGTAAAAAATAAATTGTACTACTTATATTATTTTTCCATCCAACCCCAACTACTCATATGTGTTTGAGTCCTATAAGTCATTATTGTTTTGCCAAAATATTATTTCCCACTGACCTATATATTTTCCAGTTTCTTGGAACTCATATTGGGAGCTCTTGTGTTGAGGTTAAAAACCTTGGACAGTTCAAGGCATTTTTTGTTCTCCAGGAAGCCAAGAGTCAACCTCAAACAACCAAGCCATGTTGGTGAAAGTTGACAACTACTGAACTCACAACTTCACCATACAAATATAGTTGAGTAGTGTTATAGTCTCTCATCACTAAATTGATTTCATTATAAACTCTACATAAAGAAAAAATTTCTAGTTGAGCACCAACATTTTCATTCTTTTTTTCCACCATCCCCTCATATCAAAACCCAATATAAATTTCCCCCAAATATTTCTCTCACATCCCTATAATCTCAGTTTCACATGATGTTTTTTTCATACTCATAACCCATCAATATAATGTCCATATTTTCAATCAATCAAAACATAAAATTGTGAATCTATAAATGCAATTAGTGAGGGGTTACATCATTTTTTGAGTAATTTCCCCTATATTTTCAACCCCAACAACATATTTACCCACCATAGTATCCTGCACGATATCCCCATGGAGTTTTTTCCCCATAACATCTTCAACCGTCTATGAAAAATCCCTAGGACTCAGGTTCTTTATATAATATAGGTATTACTAATTCAAGAAGAATAGTTCACTGGACCCATTACCTACATAATGATATAATAGAGCATCCTCATTCCATTCCATACTATGTGATTGAACCATGGAACATTCCAAACTTATTTATTAAAAAATAAAGATACTACCTATATAATATAGGTTGTATACCCACTCGGATGGATGAAGGGCCATTATTTTAAACCCTCATTTCACTGGATATAACACTCATAGGTGCAAGAAATTAGTAATCATTGATGGAGTTGAATTAGTGTTTCTCAATCCATATAAATTCTACCAAAATTCTGAATGAGATAATAGGTAATCCCTCATACAATCAATTATAGATTCTAAAATGGGATGTCTCATGTTCTACATAAATCCAATCAACTAACCTTGGTGGTAGAGGTTCTTTGTCACAGTAGATCAATAATATAATATGAGGGAAAGAACCTGAACTATTAATCAAGATGAGAGGAATAGGAATAAGGAATCTCATCTGAAGTCATGAGTAACCTAATTAGTTTGTGAAGATCTAGCAATCTTTTAATGTGGCCAATTAATCATTGTGACACATGATGTATCCTAGGTAATCACCAGTATACTGCACATATCACAAGTACTCGATGGGATACTTTACATATCCGATGTACTGAATGGGATACTTTATTTTTCCAATGTACTCACTAGGATACTTAATATATCCTAGGTCCTCCCTAGTCCATCCTACAAGGTCATGTACTAGGACACCTGAAGTATCCGAGTAAATTTCCTTGGGCTCACAGATTATAGAAGGGGGAACCTTGGAGGAATTTGATTTAATAAAGGATGAAAGGTTAGTCAGATAGAATGACTGGTGATATAACATTCCCTCTTTCTATTATGAAGAATATCAAATGATTCTGGGTTCATTTACAAGAATTCTGATCATAACTAACAATGTGAACCGTTGTAGGGGTATCAATCAAAACAAATCAGGCATGAAAGCCATGTGATGTTACTAGGGTGCAGTTCAAATTCATAAGAATGGTGTGGGGCAATGATCAGGACTATGACCCATTTTCATGGGAGGGTTATAAAAGAACCCTTTATTATATAAAAATTGCATGTTGGGAAGAAAAATATGTGAAAATGAAATGTGAGCATGTGATCTGAATTTCATGATTTAAAGAGTATAAGAGAAAGGTGAAAGGATGAACGACAAGATTTGGGATTTCATGTCTTTTTTCTCTTTCTTTAGCCTTATGGT
This sequence comes from Viscum album, assembly GCA_963277665.1. Taxonomy (NCBI): domain Eukaryota; kingdom Viridiplantae; phylum Streptophyta; class Magnoliopsida; order Santalales; family Viscaceae; genus Viscum; species Viscum album. Next base: position 2,014,209,184 of record OY728140.1, on the reverse strand, counting down.
ATAGATATTTCTACATTTTGTCTAATGATGCTAATATTTGAATAGAGTACTGACCCTGGGATTTTATGTGAACCAAGGGAGGTGTAGTATGAGAACAAGATAGTGAGGAATAATTTAGTATTGGAGAAAAGTGTGTTACCCAAATCCATCCACCATATAAAATAAAGTAAGAATAAATTTTCGAATGGTTCATGTACTATTATAGCAGAGTACTGTCCTTGGAGGAGGGATGGTGGAGGATCTAATAGAACACATGTCAGAACATCAATTCAATTGGGAACTTGAGGAACCAACGGTCCCAAAGGTGTGATGTTACATAGAAAACAACCCATTGATCAAGTTGAAATAATATGACGTTTTCCCACAACTCTTATCAAAACATAGTATTCATAAATAAACAACCATTCATAGTTTTTGAGTGGGGCCTACATTCATTTGAATTTGATCCTGACCCCCAAAACCATTTATATTACGGTGTATAACAACGACTCATTTGTGACTTGATTAGTATTGAAATGTATCCAACAACATAAAATGACATCTCATCCACCAAAAAATCCCAACACCACTGATTCAAAGTCATTCCTTCTCACCATCCATTTAATGCCAATACCATATAATCCATTCCAATAGATCCATTTATTCACCATCCATTGTTACATCGATGTCATAGACCCCTCCCACATAATTCTTGTCGATTCAACAGCAATAAGTACTACAATTGATTTTTTTAGTATTGTAATAAAAATATTATAGGCCACTCAACCCCATGGATGATATTAATACAGGATCAACCTCCACTCAACAGGATACACCATTAATTATTTGGAAATAGAAAGAATCTAATGTATTATTTCTAGAATGAACTATAAATTCTGTGTGGAGGAGGAAATGAAACATTCGACCAGATGGGATGAGGAATCTGTTTAGGTATTAATGTACCAAAGTAGATCACACTACCAAGTTTATGTGATGTCTTAAACAAGTTAATCAAGGAAGTGAGTAATGGGAGATTGATCATTCCAACCAATATTCAGAGAGGAAATGTTCTGATGTGTATCTTTTGAAGATGTAGTATACGTTGGGAAATGAATAATGAGAGATGAAAAAAAGGCTATACAAGCATCCCAATTACAATAGGAAAAATGAGATTGAAAACCAACCCCCTGAAACCACCCTATAATTAGGAAAAACTCATTAGATTAAAAAACCAATAATATAACTATCCTAGATGATAGTAGAACCAAATAGTGTTTTTGTAACCACCAATAAAAAACCGCATAGGTAGTCATGCAATAGACCCCTAGGCCTATCTGAGTAGTGTGAACATGCACATACAGAATAAAAGAAGATTCATCTTGTTAAATATTTTGTTGTGCAAATAAAAATAAAGTCACAGAGAAAAATAATATATGATGAATACTAGATAAATTAATATAAGGATTCTCAAGGCTGAATGTGACATAACATTAACTGTTTGAAATGAATAGTGGATGATCATTGGTAGCTAGTAACAACATTCTTGTATAGGATGGTATTTGACGGATCAACTAGGGTTAACTATTAATTGGTTTCTAAATCATTAATGAAAATTAATCTGTTTATTTCAAACACATATATTATAAGTAATTATCTATAGATTCTTGGTCCCTTGGGTAATCACTGGGATATGACACATCACATATCCTCGATCCTCCTGTGTGTTCCCTAGATCATGAGAAAATGGGAATCCCATTAAATCCCTTCCCTTATTAGTGAACACCTTCTAAATTACGTGCAAACTTCTTGTATTATATTAAATTACTAGGACATGTCAGATGACGGAATACCAAGGATGATTCCTGTATCCTTGTAAATGACTTTGAAAAAACTGGTCAATCCAGGAAATAATTAGTTATTCACTTGGAAAACTGATTTAGGTATCCCAATCTTCCTCATTCATGAAATAAATTTCTTAGTATCCCATGTTCACCTTTGGACATGGTGAGTATTCTGGAAAATGTCAAATACCACCTATAGACATCATGAGTGAACACAAAATCAAATGGCGTGATAAGATGAAAAATATAATAAATCCACAGGGATGAGCGTCATATTATCTAATTTATCTCCAATGGTTAGAACACAAGTCATTCATATCCTCTCCCATACTGGAATGCATCAAATGGTATCATCACTATTAATTTTCATCATCCTATTTAGAGATACATTTTTGTTAGATCATTTTCATCAAGTGCCACACCGACCCAACTAACATTACACCATCAATCAAAACCATCATGACCCCTAGCTCCAATACTTTCTCTATTCTTTTGGGCCTGACTCTCATGCAACCCTTTTCCTAGGTCACACCTCATGGTGATGTATTTATATCCATTTCATAAAGACACCTTGGTCCATGTACCATCAATTCAATACTGAAGGCACATGTGGACCTAATAAAGAGGTTCTCTAGTGATCAAAGCATTAGACATTGGAAATTTATTTGGGACCCTTTATTTAATATTTAAAATTAATAAAATGAATAAATTAAAATAAATAAATAATAGTAATTTTTTTGACTATCTGGTGGCTATGATTGAGTTAGAATTGTGGTAATAGTAGTAACCATATTCCTACATAGCCATAATGACTAGGGAATTAGGGATCAAGTTAAAAAGAAAACATTATTTGATTTCCTCAATGAGTGGTAGAACAAGACATGTGACCCCATTAAATGGAGTTGTTATTGGGTCTGAGACACATATATTTTACTCTCAATGCAGTATTGATATAATACTGAGTTTACTATCTCACCAAATTTGAATCAAGATCTTTCTCATCCTGTAACATGGGGTTATAGTCATCCCTATCCATGGGATGGGTATCCATGTCCCATAGGACATGTAATGGAAACTAAATTGAGAAATTTACAATCCCTGAATGTTGGGTTGTTGAGGGTGTGGGAAAAATTGATAGAGATAAAGGGGTGTTCATATCACAATTGAGTTGATGGTTTGACCCCAAAGTCACATCTTGAAATCCTATGGCTAGGACAGGCCTTCGGGATTAAATCACAACATCAATCATTGAACATGTGGCTAAAGGTCATTTCGTAGACATTCATATCCACCAATTTCTGTAGCTCAATGATAAGTGAGAAACACCAATGACAATGAATCATGAAGTTAAAAGGAATTTTTATTATCTGGAAGAACTAGTAGAACACTAACTCAATAAAATTTCGTAGTGGATATGGTGAAACCATAAAATGGAAAATGGAACAATACCCACACTACCCCCATTTTGAGTTGGTATCAATTCTACTGGAAATGCATTGACCATCTGAACCAGCCCTAATATAGGAGTATAAGTGAGGCATTAATCAATTTATTACTTCATATAGTTATTTATGTATTGGTTAAATAATTAAAAAATGGAATCCCTTTTGTTATAGTATTTGAACCTATATTGACCATGTGAAAAACTGACCAATCCATATGAGTATAAAATTGATCAATGATTTTTTTGGAGAGAATTTGTTTTCAACATAGATAATTGAGATATATTTCAATCATGATTCCATAATTTTCATCGACCATGAATCCACTAAACCATCTATTTCCTTTCGTTAAATTGGACATATGGTAATCAATAAACACAAAAAAATCATGGATTATATGAAACATCAACACACTGGATCACCCATATAGAACACATCCACTAGAACCATAATCTCAATAGAAAACTATGAGGATTTCCATGATGGAAGAGTTAGTCCAGGAATGTATCCATATAAGTGTCCCTTTTAGGGCGTTCATTCATTGATATCACTAGTTCTTTCTTCTCCCCAATAATCCCAAATTGGATTAAGGGACAATGAGTTCTTGTTACTTACTAGGATACATCATTTATCCTAGTGAGGACCTTTTCATTTACTAGGATTCGTGAAGTATCGTAGGTATTCCTTAGTTGGAATAATAATGGTTATTTAGTGGGATAACATATTTATCATTGTAATGGACTAGTTTATCACTTATGAGGGTAGAGAGAACCTAGGTGGATTAAAATACAATAAATGATTCTAGTGTCCCAATGTATACTACCTATATTATAATGAGTGAAAATTCGTACCTTTTACAAGAGACGAAGAATTAAAAAGTTTGTTGTCATCTTACAAGCTAAGATATCCCTAATACAATATCAATGAGTCCCATTGGAACATTCAATATTTAGTTTCATTTAATGGAGTAGAAGAAGAAATCAAAAAAAGTTTATACAAACATCATCGTTAGATGAAGGAATATGTGAAACTACCTTCTCTTGATAGGTATCCCATTTACCTCAAATTAAAATACCAGGTGAAAGGTGATAAAAACCATGTGATAGGTGTAGGTGTGTACACAATTATTGAGGTAAATTTTAATGGGATCATGTGAAACCCAAGAAAAAAAACAAATCTCATTTTTCAAAGCAAACTACACAATAAATCATATTCTATGTTAGTGGACCCACGAGGTGGTCAATATTCAAAATTCATGATTTGAGAAAGGGGTTTCAACCAACTAATTCCCCTTAGACAATTTCATAGAGTGATTCCACGTTCCTGAACCTATGGACATGATGTTATTCTATTAATGTATAACCCAGTGAAGTATAATTTTTATGGATATGAGAATAAAACTTTTCTTAATGGTGATGAAATGAGGATACTGTCTAAGGATAATATTAGGTTTGAAAAGATGAAAATTTCTGTATTATAAAATAATTAAAAAAGGAAAACCACTCATTATAGTTGGTATATGCCCTCCAACCATCAATATTTTGATGCACTGATATATAAGATCAAATGTTTTGAAATGGTTCAGAAGTTCTCTTTGTGATCCAAAACGTGCTGCCCAATGAAGCCCATCATTGGATGGACATGTGAACCCTTATGTTCTATGAGTACCCTATACATGGCCATCATAGTAATGATAAGATTTCTCCTAAGGAATATAGAGGTCTTTAATCATATATTCCATTTATATTTAGATATTTCAAGAATTCCACTTACATTGAGTTGGTGGTTAAACATCAGGTGGAAGATTATATATGGTGAAACACAATTGGATGAATTAATTTTCTCAAAACACATCTAAACAATTTTTTCCACCCAACTCACTCATTTTACAGCTGGATAGAAAATGTTGATGTAATGAACCACCAAATTTATTTCTATTAAAATGGAAGTAAAAAACTTCCTTTTTTCAAATCAATATAATCAATCATAAACACAATTTCAAGGATTTACCCCCACAATCAATGGACAATAGAAAATATATTTTTGAGATATGGATGATAAAAAAAATAATGAGGGATCTTGAGCAACAAGGTAGATTATTCATGCACTAGTTGGAGTGATTTATGATGAATATAGAACTCAATTGAGAGCACTAATTCAGTGTAACTCACTAGAATACTCAATTAATCTATGATGTTACTCCAATATGGATTAGATAACCTTATCGTAGTTATGGGAAAATCCACACTATAAAATAGTAGGTTTTAGTCATATGCTACCCATAGTGATCCAATACGCCAACAAGAATGATCCATCACACGATATGAGTGATGATCATGACCATGAACATAGATTTGAGGGGGTCATAACTATTTTAGTTGAGTAATAAAGAAGACATGTACCTCAATAATATTGTTTCTAGTTCCTTTTTCCAAACATTAGAATTATGTTTGATGAACACAAATCTCATAAACCTCTTGACGATGAAGGACTTGGGAATAAAGCTACTTAACTTGAATGGTGTCTATCATGCATTAGTGCTCTACTTTAATTGTAATTATTATTCACCCACTGACCTGTTTTTTCTCAAGCTAAAGTTCAGTCCCCACATAAAATTGAATAAATATAGTATATGGGTGCATTGTAAAATCGTCTTGTGTGGAGCATAATAGCATGGATAAATGGATTGGGTGGTTAAAAAATTTGTTTTAGGATGATGTTCAATGATGAAACATTGTTGGGATGACTATGTTGAACCTTAATATAAAATTTGTATATTTTTATATAAAGTATGGGTCTTTAATAGTGAGAAATGACTAGAAAACATGATTGATTACTCTCATTATAGTCAGTAAAGTCTCTCCAAACCACTTTGAAGGAATAAAATCCATTTGACATAGATCCCTATACAATTGACCGTCTACTAATACTAATCTCGAATACTCCACAGTAATACATTGAAATATTCATTATCCTATCAAATAAACACATATATAATTGAAATAGATGCGAAGAAGAGTAATAAAGAGTAGATGCACGTAACATAAACTCAACCAACAAAACTAATATGAAATGGCTGAAGTATAATATAATTTATAAGACTAAATTATTCACGGGAGCGTTAAATACAATTAAAAAATCCATTCACCTAAACAACTAAAATTCAATATAAAAATTGCATTGAACCTAACTCTCATTTAGTTATCTCGACCTGTATATTTAAAAGATTTGACCAATTAGGGAATTCACATCTTCATAAATAATCTATAACATGCATATAGAGTCACTGGAAGGAAATAATGTAAAGTGGTGATACCCGAATAAATTATTGAATTTATTACCCAACGATAGACTCAACTATGAAAATAAATACATATTTTATCATAACACCAGGTCTTAGAACCCCATGAAAAATCATTTTTTATGTGAAACTGTTAATTGCCTATGTAATGTAAGAGAGATTCTTCCTAAATATTTTTCTATGTTCTGAAACATTACCCTAAACTAGTGGGTACCATTCACCTCTCCATGGTTAGACTACTAATGACTGATTGGAGATATTTCTACCTTAACACTTGTGGATCATCCAAAATTAGTTCTCAAGATAAGTCAACATTTGCAATAAATGCAATTGAAAGGTACTCTACCAGCCATGATAACCTTGAACATTTGTAATTAGTGGTGGGAATTGATTAGTTTCAATTACCATGGTTGTTTGTTTAATCTTTATAAATGACCGAACCAAGAGTTAAACTAAATGAGGCATTTCTTTGTATAAACTCCATCCACACTCGTGGATACATTTTTTTTCACTGATGTGAAAAACCTCACATCAGAGTGTTTCCAATCCTAACAATAAAAATACGATATTAATTATACTGATACTTCCTGAGAGGTTTAATCAGTCTAACATGACTTAAGACAATTATGATTCAGTATATAGTTTCACTTAAAAAATCCGGATAGTTTGGAAGGATGATAGGAGACAAGGAACTGATTTATTGAAAATAGTATACTCTATAAGATTAAAGGAATAAGAAATAATGATTATAAATAATGGATGAGAACATATAGTTAGGTATGGGGTCTTGGATAAAAAGATGATTGAATGTTACAATCAATTGAGAGATGAGTAAGGACTATAAAAACCCAATTCCCTGCTCAAATTTGATGGATTGGAATAATACAATACCACTGAAAACCCTGTTGAGAATGATATTACACCTAAATACACCATTTTTTTTTTTCATCTTGATGTAATTTTATTGATCCTAACATTATTTTAATATGATAATGAAAAAAGATTTTTTTTTTCATTTATGCCTTTGAGAAACTTTGTATAAAAAATATAAGATATTACTTTCAAGATGTTCATCAGATAGCTTCTACACTGTTATTTGTCGTGGGCCAGGTCATGGGATGAAATGATACCGCTAAATCTCCCATAAGAGTAGTATCACATGGTTGATATTAACGATTATCTTTCACCTCAATATAACATAAAAAATATCATTTGATGGTGAAATGTTTCCCTTATTTAATTTTGATTGAAATTTATTTATTTATAGTACATGGTACGATCAATGAGATTGACCACTTCGAGAATCATGGATCAAAAATGCCACAATAAAGTAGTCATTGTTTCCAATCAATATGGAACTTTTAAAGGGGATCCTGAATTCCTAGTTGAATAAACCAGATCCATTCCATTGACCACCATCATTGTCTGATTGTTTTTGGGAGAAGGAGATCATGTCATATCCGTAAGAAAAAATCTCATCTCCTATTGAATATGGGAATATTTCACCTCCAATATCATGATAGTTGATTTTATATCCCCTGATCCCTTGGGTCATTGGGGAATGGATGACAAAAATAGATGAAATCTGCAATGATCTTCATGGATGTTGATTTCACATATATAGTTATTTTTCCTCGAGAACACACTGAGATCGGCCAAAGGGTTTGTAGTTTATAGGTTACATGGTTCAACAGAATTCACTATTGTATGTTTAGGAATTTAATGTCTTGCATTTGGGAAGGGATTGAAATTTTCATTTTAAGGGGGATCAATATGGACAATAAATAATTATGATACAATGGAAAATTGATTCCCTTTATAATATGGGTTTCAAAATGAATGAAGTTTCTTAACAAACATTTAAGTATACTTTTTATGTTCATTTGGAAATTCAATGGGCACTATTGATCATTCTGCTAATCCATTAGAAGAACTGAATTCAACAATCCTTAAAAGAACAACCTCAACACTCTTGGGAATGGATATGGCCTTGACCCCCCCCCCCCCCAAGGAAGGTTAGAAATGTAATGGTCCTGGCTGCATTATTGATCCTTTATTTTCTTCATATGAGATAGCTAGTACTTCATAGTTCTTGGAGAAACCACTTATACCCACACATTAACCCCCTTGGAAAATCTCTTATACCATAGTAGTGAAAACTGAGCTATGGAACCTAATACCCATTGTGTTCTATAATTTAGTGGAGATAATATTTTCATTCTATGAAAATTTATTTTTGAGTTGATGGGGGTTCAATATTTTAGTAAAATACTTAGATGTGCCTTGATGACCTTTCTCTCACATTGACAAAAAAATGGCCAACAACAATGATTCCCTGTCATTACCTATGGGGTCCTTGGGTTGTTACTACTATAATTTCTTTAGTTTTGATGTGTTTTTAAAATATTAGTGATCACAATGGGATTTTAGTGTGGTCATTTATAGACTCTTGATTGTGGAGATTGAAATATCAGTTTCTTGGGGTGATATGGTGAAATGAAGGAAATGGGGTCCCAGTTCTCTCAAGGCCATATAGAAAATGAAACAAAAATGGAATTACCCTTATAATATATGTATTATAATACACATTGGAAAATATCATTGTAATATATCATTAATATCATGCATGGATTGGTGAATCCAGATATCAGTTTTCTAGATTCAATGATTGAGTGTTGGTGTCGACTGAATTGGAATAGAGGTTCCAAGAGTTGTAATTGTTCGTTTATAGATAGCTACATGGGGAGTTATCTTATTATATACTCCTTTCCATTCTAGTTACTAAATGATGCACCACTTCCACATTCTAGTGGAACATCAATTTATTCCCCCATATATCAATACTAATGGGTATACACCACCACACCTGTTGGAACATTGGTGTTTTTATATGGTGATCCTAGCCATTGCACATGTACCATACCTCCCCCATTTTTTATTCCATATGAGCACCATAATGTATCAACCTACTGGAAATGATTGATATAATAATTTTTGATGATTTTTTCATTCTACTAGAACTTTTTGGTTTTTTTGTATGCATTATGGAGGTGTTAACTTGAATTGAGGTCTTGTGGTGACACATAACTTACAATATGATATGGTGTTAAACACTAATCGGGGGAAGAATTCCACTGAACCACAGGAGGATTATTTTTTTTGATGGAAAGGTCATTAATGTGGTTGAAATTTACAACCAATGAATATATTAAAAGGTGGGGGCTAGAAAGAATTATCAGATAATGGGTACCAAAAAAATGTAGCATGAAATGATTTTATGGGTGTTATTAGGGAATTCAGAGAGTATCATCGTTCCAATATTGGGATATGAATAACATATAATTTTTAATGTATTTTAGGTAGTTGTCATTCAACCTACCAATCATATAATAGATTCATACAATTACATATTATCCCAATGTGATCATTTGATATGTTTGGAATTGATTTAGAAGTTGACTTGTTTTGTACTCCACTCCCAATTTAAAAGTATAACATTCAGTAAATTAATGTAATAGTTATATACTTTTGATATTAGACTAATAGTTTCATGAATACTACCAATTTTAGATAATCCAACAATATTATATTCCTATTTTATATGGTATAATACTATTATAGTAGACTATCGATTCTAGTGGGATATGGGTAGTTCATTATTGACCTTATCCTACAACCTAAAACATAATCTCTTCCCCCATTTAAATGAAATTTATATTAATTGAGGAGAAATATTGTTGGGATTTGATATTTTTCATGCTCTCACCCAAGGAATGGTGTCCCAAGATGAGATTTATATTGGACAATTGATTTGGTTTACAATAGTGTAAATGGAATAATTCTGTGGTTATGAATTTAAAGATCCCAACACCAGTAGGACATAGTTGGTGGTTGCATTATTACATTAGTACTACCTAAAAGCAATCACTTCCAAAACAACTGAATAGTTTAGTATTTTTGTTAAACTAGAAAAATATTAAATTCTTACTTTATAATTGATAATATTAAATACAACTTAGTAATTAATTTGATAACACCATTATTCTCCTGGATTATCCCTACATTTCAATCATAATATCCATCTTGGAAACCTGGGGGAAAATAAAACATAAGAAATTGGTGATCTCATATAATTAGTAAGGGATAGAGTATAATAGAATCTATGAGTAAACAAGACAAAAAAAATAAGACACGGTAAAATAACTGAAACATGATCCATTTAATAAATAACATCATCATAGTATGGAATGAATAAACGATGATCAAATATTTCCATATAAATAATCCCATCAGAATTAAACCTAACCATGGATAGTCTATTAATCAAATAATATCATGGAATATATATATATATATATATATATGGATTTATAATTATGGAAAGCATAATGCTGGACATATAAAACATTCCACCAAGGCCTCGACCATGAAGTCTACAAAAATGGTTAAGGCCTCTGCCAAAACCCGGTGTAGTTTGTCTCATGAGACATACTGATACAATGAGGGGCTATAATAGGCCCCAAAAATCACATATTAAGTACAATTCATTCCCCATTGGAAAGGGGAGGATGATAATCAATATATACATTGATATTAAAATTATTATATGAAATGTAAATAATTTCCCAAATTAAGAAACATAATCTTTAACTATCTAGATTAATATATCTAGTGGTATAAAAATAGTAAATATCCCGCAAAAATGATCATAAACCATTCAATAAAATTTGTAATATTGTATTATAATATATAAAACTCAACGAAGTATATTATTAAACAAAAGACGTTGGAACAAATATTTTATCACGATCTCTAATTTTTAATTAGGAAAATACCCTTTTTCTAATTGGAATAACTTATTCTTAAAAAGAGACACTATTATAAAAGGATTTTTTTTTGAAAATAACCGTGAAATACAGTAAAAAATTATTCAAACTATTATGGAATCAAGATAAAATTAAAATATACTCATTTATTTTAATTTACAAATCATTCCATTTAAATTTTGAATAATAAATATTTAATAGAGTATTTTTAAATGAACATAACATAAAAATATCATATCCTAGTATGAGATTTAATAAAATTATATATTTATCCATATAAATTGAAAATAAATATTAAACAAGTGTATATAAGAAATAATATAATCATAATTCATTTGAAACATAATAATAGAATGACATAATTAATGGTGTAGAAGTTTATCTCAATGAATATAAATTGGTTTAATAATTCCCTTAACTCAGTTTTTAAATCCTTAAAACATGTTTGAAACTCCATTATATTTATTTTAAAATATTATTAAAATATAAAGAAATATTCTTAATATTTATGATATCATATATAAACCCCTTATAACATTTCACCACTCATTTATTAATTATATATTATTTATTTCAATATTTTGGGTGAAAATTGCCTTGTTTTCTCATGCTTGTTTAGTCATAAAATCCCCAGTTCAATTTGATAGGATATAGATCCAAAATAATCATAATAAAATTAGTTTTATAAATAAATTATTTAATAATTAAATAAATTTATATAACTATTCACTAATGTTTAACATAGAAAATGAATCACATCGCTTCATGTTAGTCATACATACACACATGCAGTTATTTCATTTATAAATTGTTGAAAGTGTAAAACATTGGTTGATTTATTCATTTTATAAAACCAACATAATGTAATGATTATATTATATATCCATTATTTCTATAATTATTACAATAAAACTAATTTGGTGTTGAAAAATTAATTGGAATACTATGTTGAGATGGCAAGCCGTACGTATGGAGATGTGATGTTTCCAATTTCATATGATGGAAAAGTGGAATATGGTTTTAACATAATAGTAATTACACATTATTATATTTATTATTATATATTTATTAATTTTATATGTAAAACACAAATGAATATGAATCATTAGAAGGAATAACCAAAAATGAGTTAGTCAAGATGGTTACCTCTTCATAAAGAATCCTCCATTGAATCTTCGCGTCTTGGAAGTACATGGACTATATAACATGTTAATGGTTATAGGGAATATAATTGGGTATACAATGGTTGTGTTATAAGACTCAATGTATTATTTAGAAGTGATATATTAGATTCTCTTTTTTAATTTAGGTTAGGGTCACTTTTGGTATTTCTATAAATATTAAAATATAATAATTCAATTCTAGAGATAAAGGCATATAAATGTCTTATAAATGAATATGGGATTTTATTTTTTACAACATATTATCCTATATCGGTTTATGTAACTTTTTTATGATTTTTAAATAATTTAATATAATATTAATTCCATATAATATCTTTATAGTCAAATTTGATACTATTCATTACATCAACATTAAGAATATCAAGATAAAAATATATCATAAAAAATACATTTCATCCTTACATAATATAAATTATTATTCTATAAAATTATTTTATAACATTAATTATTTCAAATTATATATATTTTTATATTCTTAATACCATTTATTAGATTTTATATTAATTTAACAATTATGCCACCCTTGTTGTTTAAGATTTCAGGCAATTATTGGTTCCATAAAAATATAAAATAAATTACTGTGATTAATTTAAATATTTTATATTTTAAAGGGTATTTATGATTGAACATATCTTGTAGATAACAAAAAATTATAGTTGTTTTACTTATTAAAAAAACAACTGTTTGATAAGTTCGACTTTTAGTTAAATAAAATTCTATAAGAGACTTTATATCAACCACGTGGCTCCAAAAGGTCATAAATTTGACCAATGGATTTTAATGGTTGAAATAAACTCAATAAATAATAATTATTCATTTTTTGGATCATATAATGGTTTTTCTTATTTTAATTAGTCCCATTTTATTAATGTTTTTATTCTACTTTCACAAGCACTACGTCAGTGTTGCATAAACATATAATGTAATTATTTAATATACAAATAATAAAAATAAACTATTATAAAAATTAAATAAATTAGTATTATTATAATTTATTATATCTTATTTTTTGGAATATTTACTCATATCGATGTCAATATAAATTATTTAATTTGTTAATTTGACTTTTTTAGCCTTTCACAATCATTGCTGACTAATTTGGATAATATTCTTATAATATAAGTCAAAAATTCAAAACTAAAAGTTGAAATAAAAATTATTTAATATTATTCAATAATAATGTCTTTAAAATACTTTTCTCTTCCAGATTTTTATTTATAATGTAATGATTTTGACATTTTTCATGTCGCACAATCACAATGTCGACACTAAAAAAGAGTTTCATATTTACCATTAAAGAATTTATAATTATTATGTGTAAAAATTTTTATTATATTTTTATTATATTATCTTAATCAATTCATCCCAAAATTTTATTATACATATATTGCATATTTATATTTCTATGATATCCAAGATGATAATATATTTCATTAAAAACTACAATTTTTTACTATTCATCCAAATTTTTACCATTTCTGAAAATTCTAAAAAGTTGAACATAGAATAAACTTGAAATGAAAAGTTCATAAATTTAATTTAATCTTTATAAATATAATTTCTTATATTTAAAAAATTAAAAATATTTATTTCCTCATAGAAATAATTAAAATTTTATTTTTTATGACAAAATATATTTAAATAATAAAATGACTACTAAAAATTGTTTGTTTATATCATAATAATATATTTTTATTGGATATAATATTAATATATATTTTATAATATATATATTCCTATTAAAATATTCAAATTTAACTTCTATGTTATGATAAATGTTTTAAAATACTAATAATAAATAGTATATATATTTCGTTTAATCTTGATGGTGAATTCCATAATAATTATCTATTAATTTTTATGTTTTATAAAATCATTCATTGTTAAATTCTCCACACCATCAATAAATTTTAACCTCAATAATTAAAATTTCTCTTTAAAAATGGAGGTTGATATTTGAAAATTTTGTAATGGGAAACCCACATCCGTAATAGGGTTAATTAAACATCATTATAAAAAGAGGGAAAAGAAAATGCAAAGGGCACCCAAATATTAGGCATTAAAGTAGGTGTAAAGTCATGAAATCATGGTCATGGAAGAGAAATATTGATATGAATTTTGATGGAGAGTGATAGAAAAACATTCATTAGAATATTAAAAATCAAAAAATATTAAATTTGTGATTGGTTATAAGACCACATATTTTTTAATAAGATAACAAAACATAGAAAATTTTAATTTCAAAATAATTTGACTAGACTTTAGAGATTCTTTTACTCTATTGATAATCACTTGATAAAATAACTATACATTATTTCATTCCATGTCATAATGTATTGTAGGATTGAAATAATGATGTAGATGCTCAATATAAAAGAGGGGGGGTGAATTTTACACTTTAAAATTTTCCATTAACAAGGAATGACCTATGTTTACTAAAGTTAAACTAAGAATATTCACATAACCTCTAATACCAATTGAAGGATTGGTATAGTGTATGAAGTTACAAACTTCTAGTTCTATGCACTTGCTTAATTCTGGAAAGTGATTATGAAAACGGTGGTTATGGAATCATGGATCTGGAAATTTAAACTTAACAAAAGTTTAAAATATGAGATTCTACCTTAAATCGAATAGAATATAAACTAATCAGAATACAATTGTAAGGAAATATAAGAAGATTACACTTTCCTTATAATACGAAATGTAGTGTAAAATAAGTAGTAAAACTACAAGAAACAAGATATAAGTCTTTTAACCCAAAGAGAAGGGTATCCAACAACCTTGGATAAAGGTCCCTTGAATTATACATTCAAGAAAGTCTGTTTTACCCACACCAGGGTAAGCCCTCAATACGAAGATCGGTTTCACTGTCTTGCTGTCCCCGCAAGCCCTCAACATCAAGGTAGATGGAACCTCTATATTCCTCAGCATGGAAGCCCTCGAACTTCAAGGTAGTCGGCACCTCGGTCTTACTATCCCCAAAAGCCCTCGAATGTAATCACCTACATTTGGAGTCACATGAAGCAATCTGAACGAGCGGTTCAGTACACACAAAGCATGAAAATCTTCTCTCTATAGAAATCAACTTAATAGCGTGTGGTCTCTAGAGTGATCAACATGTTGTTGGAATCTTTCAAATGAGCTCCTATTTATATGCTCGGTTGGAATGATCGGCTCCCTCCTCCAACAGACATATTTTCCATGAATATCAGAGGGACCTGTACACATGTCACTAAACCAACAGTTAATTAGAAATAGAATGGATGTCATTGTTTTATAACAAAACATGTGAAACTAAAATCACGACATCATTTTACAATGAAACCAGTGTCAGAATAAGCTAAACTAGAATTAAAAATGTATGTAAATAAAAGTTCATTGTCTAACCAAAATGGAATTCGAAGTCTATGTTAAAAAATGTTTGGATTCTAATTTAAAGGAATTTAGAACATGAAGTTTGTAGAAGTCTGGAGTCTGAATTTCAAAGGAAATTCGGAGTCTGGTTTCACCAGAGTCCAGAATCTAAACTTGCAGAGTTCGAAGTCAAACTTGTAAAATATCGGAGTCAAACTTCATAAGAGTTCGGAGTCGAAATCCTGAATGTTAGGAGTCTAACTTTATACAAGTTCAGAGTTGAACTCATAAATGTCCAGATTCAAACTTTATAAGATTTTGGAGTCGAACTCATGAAAGTTCGGAGTCAAACTTCATATGAGTTCAGAGTCGAACTCATGAAAGTTCTGAGTCGAATATCATAAGAGTTTGGAGTTGAACTTTATAAGAGTTCGGAGTCGAACTCATGATAGTTCATAGTTGAACATCATAAGAGTTCAGAGTTGAAATCATGAAAGTTTGGAGTTGAACTTCATAAGAGTTCGGAGTCAAACTCATAGAAGTTCATATCCAGAATTCGGAGTGGAACTTCATTATAGTTCACATCCAGAATTCAGAGTGGAACTTCATTATAGTTCACATCCAGAATTCGGATCCTAATAATAGAATACTCCAATTCATGACATTGTATGATTCTGGGGTTTTTGGGTATGAATTTTGTTTGTCACTTAAGAAGAATATTTATATCTATAAGAAAATCTATGTTGGGGTAAATTTCCTTAAATAAGAAAATTTTCCTTATAGAAGTAAAATATTTATTTGCTTATGTATAAAGTGTTTGTGATTTTCAAAATCAGAAGGAATGGAAAAGTCATAAGGAAAACTTATTGACTCAACAATATCCCCCTTTTTGGAAAGAACAAACATCCTTACGAAAAATAATACAATGACTTTGAAAAATTTCATTATACTTTTAAATTAGAACTTATCTCTCTTTGTTCATTGATCAAAGTGAATATAACTAACTCCACCTTAGGCATTGAAACTCTATGGATTGTATTCTGAATTTTTGGAGTAGAGTTTTCATTATTATGGGAATGAAAAACTTCATAGTGAGAAACTCCCCCTTTCTTTAAGGATATCTTCACATATAAATTTTTCTTCTTCATTTTATATTTTTATTTCTCCTCTATTTTTTGGTTCTTTTTCCATCTCCCCCTTAGAAGTAATTCTTTTTCTTCTCCCCCGTTGTTATTTTCAAAAATAATTGAAGGGAATGGAAAAGATAATATCGTACCTGAAATATTAGTATATAACAAGATACAACCAACCAAATATTAATTATAGTTGAGAAAATTTTACAAAGAAAGTCAAATACCACAAAAGATCAGAGTGGATTTATTTGTCTTAATTTTCCTTTGGGATCAGCTTCTTTAACAATGTTTTGAGCTTCTTAAAGTCTCTTTGGTTTTCCTCAACTGTCCACTCCAAGGCTTTTGCCTTTTCTTCTAGGGATTTCAATGCTTATGCCTGAGCCTCGATGGCTTCTTTCTGCATCTTTATTAATTTATCTTTCTTTACCAGTCTTCTCTCAAGCTCAATCCGGAAATTTCTATCTCTTATAAAATTTTGAGCCAGAGAGTTAGCCTTATCATTTAGTTCCCTCAATTTTTAACTCCGAGAACTCTGCTCAACATTCATCTCCTCTTGAAGATTCTTAATCTTTTTATCCTCAGTGTCAAAAGCATCTTTCACCTAATTCTGAAAATTATCATACACAGCCAAGTCTTCTTCAATATTATTAGACAACAAAGTTATTTTGCTGCAAGACTTTCTATGCACATCTTAATTGATAAGAAATCTTTTATGTTCAGCCTCAATATTTATACACTTATCCATGACCATGGATAAGGAATCCGATTTCTGATTCATACTCTGTTGCAGCATTTGGCATCTAGAATCTATAGTTGGAAAAATCGGAATGGTGTCCACCAACTTCTTCAGATATTCCACCACAAAATCATGCCCATGAGTTGATGACTCCGAATCAGATAATTCTATTAGAGATTGTTCTTCTTCAATTTGCACTGGTTTTCTCTTAGAAAACCACCAACCTCCTTCTTCCTAAAAATATATTTTGTTAATGTATCCATGAGAACATGCTTCCCTTTATCAGATTTCAGATTTGGTTCCTCATTGGGATATTCTTCCTTGGATTCAGAAACTTGAATAATCTGATCATCATCATGTTTCTCCTTTTCTAATACTTCCTCTTGAAAATCCTTCTCATAGGATTCTTCCACATCATACAAAACATTTTCTTCTTCTTTCTGTTGCTTATCATCATCCTTACTATCATCCTCAATGCGCTTTCCTAGAGTAACTGAGTTTGCGGATTCTGCCTTATCATGATAATCCTCTACTTGCATGATCAAGGCATCTAATTCTACACTTCCCACTTCTTCTTCTTCTTATTCTTCTTCTTCAACATCTTTCTCTACTTCTTTCCCAGCTTATTGTTTTTCTATTTCATCAACAACATCCTCAACCTTATACTTTTCCAAAGTGATATAGTTCTTAGCTGGAGTTTTTGGTAAAGAAGGTTCCATAAGGAATGTTTCCGGAACCAAAATCTGCTCAGAAGTTATTTCAGTATCTCTCAAAATAGATTGCACTAGTTCAGCTTCAGAAAACAACCTTTTCATCTTCTTTTGTTTTTCCTGCTTTTCTATCTCATCTGAAGCTCTCTCTATTAAGGCCATATCCTCTGCAGGGTCCAATCCAAACTTTGGATCCCCTTCTTTCCTCTTCTCTTTGTCTTCCCTCCACTTTACAGCAACTTCATCATGATAAGCTTTTTGTTTCTTTGGTTTGGGGTGAGAAGATTGAGTTTCCTTAGACTTGGGATTTTCTACATCAGCAACCACTTCCTGAATCTTTCTCATATTCCATGCCTTTTTCGATGGTTCGAGAGTCTGTGTATCTTTCTAAGCTACCTCAAACTCTTCCACAGATAATGGATAAAATTCTCTGGATTCACTAGAAAAACCCATCTTCATCCTCTTCAAAGTATCATCATTTACCAGCATAAGCTTACAATTCCCGAATTTTTATTATCAAGAAACAATGAAGGATTATAAACACCGAACTATCAGCTTAGATAGTAAGGTAGGAAACATGATTATCTGAGCTCTTAGGTTTCCTTCCTCGATGTTCTTGATTGTAATCAGAACATGCCTCATCAAATTTATCTTTCATAGATTTACCAAGAAATCTAGGACATATATATCACTTTTCTTTAGATTATCCTTGTCACCCCTTCTTGGTACAAGAAACCCTTATACCCACAGCTATATAATTAGATTGTTCAGAGTGAGATGAGCAGTATTAGAAGTCGTAACTTCCCTATGTCCAAGGCATTTTAATGCCTTCACCTTGTTGAAACTTCCTTTCTCATCTGGAAGCTTATGTGAGAAAAACTCAGCTTCCCCTTCATTGGATAAACCAACCAAACACGCGGCCTTGGTGTAAGATAACTTATAAGTCTTCCCATAATACTTGAACTAAAACCATTCTCTGCCATCTTCCTTATGGAAGGAAATAGACTCATAGAACTCAAACCGAAAATCAGTATAAACCGGATCCTGTTTATCTGAAGTTGCTAAGAAAACATCCTCCCATCCATTCAATCTAATATTCTTTGATATAATTGAATCAAAATTATATAAATATGTATGCACTAAACTTTCCCTAAAATCTATCAACTTTGAGATTTGTTTTGAGGTAGCCATATCTTGGGATGTTGCTTCAACAGACATTCCGAACTGAGAGATATGAATGTTTCGTAACAGCTTTGCAAAGATTGGAACCAGACTAAAGAAGAGCAGCAAGGCTTCGAGACGCGAAATCATTGAATAACCGATGTGGGATGAATCTTGGTGTCCCCTTTATATTGGTGATTGAGGTGACATTTGGTCTTCCAAAAACCATCTAAAAGTTGAAAAACTTTTGATCTGATCTGACGGTTGAGAAAATATACCCGACGGAAATCTTGAATCCGATCTTTTGAGGTTTTAAGAAAATCATTTGGATTTAAAGAAAACTAGAATCCAAATTATTTTAAAACATAGGAAAACACCCACAAGAAAAATATGATTATGAAAATTTAAGTAAGGAAATCATACCTTCCGGATTGGCTAGAATGATTGTTCGTAATTGGTAAAATTCTTCTTGAAAAAAAAACTCATTACAAAAAATCCTAGTAAGAAAGTCTCATTACGAAAATTCTCATTATGAAAATTCTCAATACAAAAATCTTAGTACGAAAATTTCATTATGAAACTTGTCATTACGAAAATATCATTAAAAAAATTCTCAGTATGAAAATACAATATAAAAACTTTGGTTCCAAAAATTTTCATTGCGAAAATTTCAGTTTGGGAAATTTTCATTCCGAAAGTTTTCATTCTGAGAATTTGAGTTCCGAAATGTCCATTCAGAAAATATCCATTAAAAAAATATCCATTCCAAGAATATCCATTCTGTGAATATTTCCAAAATTTGTAATGAAAAGTTTAGTTACATAAGTTAGAAAAGAAAACTATCAACGGGGAAAAAATTGATTGAGCTAACTTGTAAATGTACTCCCCCTTTGATAAAGAGTTTATTAATGTAAGGATAATTGTTCCAAAAGAAGTTAATGAAGAATTATTAACTTAATGATATCATTCCTAACTTATGTTTAATTTATTCAAATCTATCAGAGGGTAATGATTTTGGGAAAAAATTAGCAAGTTGATCTTGCGTTTTGATAAATTGAAGAATGATATCTCTTTTGAGTGTGTGATCCATAAGAAAGTGATGCCTAATATCTATGTGCATTGAACGAGAATGATGTGAAGGGTTTTTTCTAAGGGAAATAAAACTTGTGTTATCACAAAATATTTGAGTCTTTGTAAAACTCAAGCCATAGTCTGTGAGTGTGTGTTGCATCCACAACACTTGAGCACAAAAAATTCCAACTACTATATATTATGCGTTAGCAGTGGAGAGTGCTACAGAGTGTTGCTTCTTGCATGACCAAGAAACTAACAAATATCCTAAGAAATGACAAGTACCAAATGTACACTTTCTATCCATTCTACTTCCACCAAAGTCAGCATCCGAAAATCTTTTTAAAACAAAATCATTTCCAGAAGTATAAAATAATCCTAGATCCATGGTATCCTTTAAGTAAAGAAAAATTGTTTTTACCACTTTTAAGTGATATTCCATAGTATTAGATTGATATTTCGCACATAAGCAAACTGAAAACATCAGGTCTGGTCGACTAGCTATCAAGTATAGTAGGATTCCTATCAATCCTCTAAAAGATGTTTGATTTACTAGTTTCCCAACTTCATCAAGATCTAAAGAGTTTGAGGTACCAATGGGAGTACTTTTACTCTTAGTGTTGTCATATCCATACTTTTTAAGAAGATATTTAAAATACTTATGTTGAGATATATAGGTTCCTTCAGTTCTTTGGGAAATTTGAAAAGCATGGAAAAATGTTAACTCACCCATCATACTCATTTCAAACTCGGATTTCATTAGATTTACAAATGAAAAAGTTAATGATTGCTGAGTTGAACCAAATATGATTTCATCAACATAAATTTGAAAAATCAAAACATTTTACTTATCATTATTTATAAAAAGAGTTGTATCTTCATTTCCCTTAACATAGTTATTTTGAAGAAAAAATCATGTAAGTCTATAATACCCGCCTCATGAGGATTGTTTAAGGCCATACAAAGCTTTGGTAAGTCTAAAAACATGATCAAGATGTTTTGTGTCTTCAAAGCCATGAGGTTGTTCAAAAAAAAAAAACATTTCACATCCATTGGAAAAGGTTTAAAATTGAATAATGCTGCAAAGGCAAGTAAAATACGAATAGATTCATGCCTTGATACTGGAGCATATGTTTCGTCATATTCTATTCCCTCTTGCTGATTATAGCCTTTAGCAACTATTCTAGCTTTATTTCTTACAATGACTCCATTTTCATCACACTTATTTATGAATACCTACTTTATTCCAATAACAGAAGTCTCCTTAGGTCTTTCAACTAAGGACTAGACATTATTCCTTTCAAATTCATTTAGTTCATCATGCTTGGCATTGATCCAATCATCATCACCTAAAGCTTTATAAGTGCTTTTTGGTTCTAATTGGGAAAGGAATGCTAGATGTTATACTTAATTTCTCAAGGATCATCTTGTCCTTATAGGTTTATTTACATCACAAATGATACTATCACTAGGATGATTCTTAAGTAATTCCTGGTTTGGGTTTTGTAAAACCTGTTCATCAACATAGGGTAGAAAGACTTCTGGGGTAAATGTTTCATAAGTATCTTCTTGACCATTTTCCTTATCAGAGGGATATTCTATCAAAGGTTGATAATTAGTTTTTAAAACAAATCCGAGGATGTAGGTTGGGATGGTTTAAAATAAAAAGGATCAGATTCATCAAATTTTACATGCACTGTTTCTTCAACAGTTCATGTATTTTTATTGAAAACTCTATAAGCCTGAGAAGTTGTGGAGTTGCCTAAGAAAATTCCTTAATTTGATTTTGGTGTGAATTTGTGAAGATTATATTTATTATTCAGGATTAATACCTTGAAACCAAAATCCTTGAGTAGGAAAGTCTAGGTTTTCTACCATTCCATAACTCATAAAAAGTTTTATTATGAAACAGTGTAATCAAACCTCAATTTATAGTATAACAAGCAGTACATACAACATCATCCTAGAAATATCTAGAAATAGAATATTAACTCAACATGGTTCAAGTTATCTCTTTAATAATTCTATTTCTTCTTTCAACTACACCATTTTTTTGTGGACTTCTAGGTGATGAAAAGTTTTGAGTAATGCCTTTTCTAATACAAAAAGATTCAGAATCAGAATTTTGAAATTCTCCTCCATGATCACTATGAATAGTTTTCAGTGGAAGGTTTTTCTCATTTTTAACTTGGGATCTAAAACTGTTGAAATAAGTAAAAGATTCATATTTATTTTCTAGAAAATAGACCCATGTAAATCTAGTGTAATCATTATCTAGAACAAACACATAGTATTTGCCTCCAATGCTTCCCGTTTGTGTTGGACCAAAAATATTCATGAGTACTAACTATAATGAATCAGTTGTTGAAACTTCACCGATTGATTTAAAACTAGATTTAGGTTTCTTTCCATATTGAAAAGGATCACTACATTAGAAGAATCGAATCTATGCTCAGATAGATCCTTAACTAGTATCTTCATAGAAAGTTCACATAATTTTATAAGGTTACAGTGACCTAGTATTCTATGCCATAACCAAGAATGATCTTCCATTGCAGTATGTCAATGTAAATCTTGACTCCTAAGGTCTTCTAAGTTTAATGTGTAAACATTCTCTTGCCTATTGGATGAGAGAATAAATTCTTCCTTAGAATTGTGAACTAAGAACTTATCATTCCTAAAATTCACAAGGTATCCTTCATCACATAACTGACTTATGATAATGAGGTTGTTCTTAAGACCCTTAACAAATAAAATGTTTGAAATCAATGTTTTACCAAGAAGAACAATATTACCTATACCAATAATTTCTCACTGAGCATTATCTCTGAAAGTTACTTTTCCTCCTTTCATCTTGATAATCATTTTAAAATAGCTTTTCTTACCAGTCATATGCCGAGAACATCCACTATCCATGTATCATGTATTGTTGTTGGTACTTCCTTTACCATCCTGAAAATAACAAAAGTGATAGACTTTCCGAATCCAAACTTGTTTGGATCCGAGATTTCCAGATAATAAAAATTTAGGCACCCATATCTTCTTTGAAAAGTAAGCTTTATGAAAACCTAAAGATTGAATTTTATTTAAAGAGCAATTCATTGCCCAGTGACCACCACATTGACCCGTGGTACAAAATGGGGCACTTTTGTACAATGTAGTTGTTACTAGAAGTTGGTTTTGCATGGGTATACCCAAATCCATATTTGTTTCTTAAAGGTTGTATTTTTTAATACATTTTATCTAAATTTTCATTACCATGGGTAAAGATTGATAAACATTTCTTTACGAAAAAAATTTCATACTTTAATTTTATAAGCAAGTTTTTATCTTCAAAATTGTTAGATTTAGAATTACTGCTAGGATCAAAAACACTTTTCCTAGAAATTAATTTTTCTAACTCTTTAGAAAGTTTGTTCTTCTCAGAACATACTTACACAAGATTTTTTGTAATACTTATAAAATCAGCATTTTTCCTATCAAGATATTTAGAAATATCAGATATTTCTTTTGTAAGAATAGTATTCCTAGAGTTTTAATTACCATGTTTTTTATTGAGTTTGGAATTCACAATCTCAAGAAGTTCAGAAAACCTAGAAACTTCTTCATAGGTAGGTGAAGTATTTTCTTCATCAGAAGAGGATTCTTCATCTGAAGAGTTATAATACTTACTATCATTATAATTTTAAGATACATTAGTCAATGATTCAGCATTGTGTACCTTGTCCATGAAGCAATGATTGTTAAAACGTAATCTGGCTATAAGACTAGGATTCTTCTGTCCTGAAGATACATAATCAGAAGATTCATCTAATGAGTCACCACCACTGGCACTCTAGTGGTCATTTTCTTTCATAAAATTCTTAGCTTTGGACTTGTAATACTTTTTTCTGTTCCTTTCAGAATGCCTCTCTTTCCTATCATTATTTTTGAGCAAAGGGAAATCTGGTTTAATATGTCCAGCTCTCTTTCATTCATAACAAGTAACATCTCTATCTTTCCTATATTTCCTTTCCTTTTTCTTATACATGGATTGGAAAATTATCTGGACAGCTATCTTGTTCATCCTTCGAGCAAGATTTACTAAATCATTCTCTGAGACTTCACTATAACAAGATTCTAATTGAATAACCACTTTCCTAGTCTTGATTCTAGTTACTCTCTCAGGAGTATTAGCTTTCATATGATTTGATGCTGTAGTAAAAGAAACAATACCATTTCCATTCATCTTTTTGATGTTATCATCATCCCTCTTCATTCTTTTTTCTTGTTGAAGAAGAGTTCTAAATAGTTCATCTAAGGAAATTTGAGTGACCTTCCTATTCTCATCAATAGCTATTCTCTTTGATTCCCACTCATTGGGGATAATATCAATAATATTATCTACAAGAGCGTCATCATCCTGACCATTCCCTCCCATATATTGTAAACTATTTACAATTTTCATAAACCTCTGTTGAACTATGAAAATGGGTTCTCTATAAGGAAAGTTGAAACCATGATATTCTGCTCTCAACATACCACTTCTTGTCTCAATCACTTTGGATGTACCATAATGTGTAACCTCAAGTTTCTTCCATATATAGTAAGCTGTTTCACTTGAATAAATTTGACTATATATGTTCCTAGTCATTGAACATGGTTGATTATTGCATACCTTATAGTTTAATTGATAATCATGCTTCTCTTGGTTTGTGAAAGCACTCACTTCCTTATCATGAATTTTATAACCTCCAATAAGCATAACAAAGTTATCAACCACAGTGTTGATAAATAAAGTCTTCATACGATCTCTCCAGTATTCATAGTCATTACCATAAAAAATTTGTGGTCTGGTTGGATTAAGGTTGTCAATAAAACCAACATTTAAACCTTCCATCTGTACGAAAAACATTTTCACACAAACTTATTAGAAGTATAAGTCTGTAAACGAGTGAATATATTCTAAGAAATAAAAAGTGTATCTCTAAGGAATAAAAAATGAATATGAACTATGATTCTGAATTATGAATACGAAAAGTATGAATCTGAAAATTTCCTTCTGAAACTAATTGTGAGATTACATCAGATTGTTCCAAACCCTTGTGGTTTTAGTTAACCTCCTCTGATAGCAATTGTAGGATCGAAATATTGATGTATATGCTCAATATACAAGAGGGGGGGGGGTGAATTGTACACTTTAAAATTCTCCATAAACAAGGAAAGTCCTAAGTTTAAAAAAGTTAGACTAAGAAAATTCACATCACCTCTAATACCAATTGAAGAATTGGTATAGGGTATGCTGTTACAAAGTTCTAGTTCTATGCACTTGCTAGAATCTAGATAGTGATTCCGAAAAAGGTGGTTCTGGAAATATGGATTTGGAAATTTAAACTTAACCAAAGTTTACAATATGAGATTCTACCTTAATGCGTATAGATTCTAAACTAATCAGAGTAAAAGTGTAAGGAAATATAAAAAGATTATACTTTCCTTACAATAAAAAATGCAGTGGAAAACAAGTAGTAAAACTACAAGTAACAAGATATAAGTATTTTAACCCACAGAGAAGGGTATCCAACAAACTTGGATAAAGGTCCCTTGATTTATACTTTTAAGAAAGTCTGCCTTACCCACACCAAGGTAATCTCTCGATACGATGATCAGTGTCTATATATTGCTATCCCCGCAAGCCCTCAAATTTAAGGTAGTTGGAACCTCTGTCTTCTCCAGCAATGAAGCCCTCAATATTCAAGGTAGTCGGCACCTCTGTCTTCCTATCCTCGGAAGCCCTCAAATGTAATCAGCAACATTCAGAGTCACATGAATCAATCTGAATGAGCGGTTCTGTACGAACAAAGCATGAAAAGCTTCTCTCTCTATAAATAACCTTAACAACGTGCGGTATCTAGAGTGATCAAATTTTTGTTGAGCTCTTTCAAATGAGCTCCTATTTATAGGCTCGGTTGGAACAATCATATCCCTCCTCCAACAGTCATATTTTCCATGAATATCAAAGGGACCTGTACACGTGTCACTAAACCAACGGTTAATTAGACATAGAATGGATGACATCGTTTTATAACAAAACATGTGAAACTGAAAGAACGACATCATTTTATAATGAGACAACTGTAAGACAAAGAAAAAATAGAATTCGGAATGTAAGTAAATAAAAGTACAGAGTCTAACGAAAATGGAATTCAGAGTCTATGTTAAAAAATGATCAGATTCTGTTTTATATGAATTTAGAACCTGGAATATGTTGAAGTTCAGTGTCTGAGTTTCTATGGAAATTCAGTGTCGGGTTTCACCAGATTTAGAATCTGAACTTGTAGAGTTATAAGTCAAACTAGTAATATTTTGGAGTCAAACTTCATAAGTGTTTAGAGTCGAACTCATTAATTTTCAGAGTTGAACTTCATAAGAGTTCAGAGTCGAACTCATGAACGTTTGGAGTCGAATATCATAATATTTTGGAGTCGAACTCATGAATGTTCGGAGTCGAATATCATAAGAGTTCAGAGTCGAACTCATGAAATTTCGGAGTAAAACTTCATAAGAGATCTGAGTTGAACTCATGAATGTTCAGAGTTTAACATCATAAGAGTTCGGTGTCGAACTTTATAAAAGATCAGAGTCGAACTCCTGAAAGATCAGAGTCAAACATCATAAGAGTTCGGAGTTGAACTCATGAATTTTCGGAATCGAACTTCATAAGAGTTCGGAGTCAAAATCATGAAAGTTCGTATCCAGAATTCATAGTGGAACTTCATTAGAGTTCACATCTAGAATTCGGAGTGGAACTTCATTATATTTCACATCCAGAATTCGGATCCTAAAAACAGAACACTCCAAATATTTACATTGTATGATTCCAGGGTTTTGGGGTATGAATCCAGTTTTTGTACTTAAGAAGAATATTGATATGGATATGAAAATCTAGGTTAGGGTAAATTTCCTTAAATAATAAAATTTTCCTTATGGATGTAAAATATCGATTTGCTTTGGTATAAGGTGTTTGTTATTTTCAAAACAAGAAGGAATGGAAAATTCATAAGGAAAACCATATTTACTCAACATTGATTATTCTCTAATCAATTTCCACTTCATTTATTACACCATGAGATTGTTATTCAAATAGATTTATTTTATGAATGAGGTAAATTTTTGAGTCATAAGATTATCAATTCATTCCTTTGGCCTCTAAATATTTACCGAATTCAAAATGGTTTGAAAATATTATCCAATATGAAAATTCATACAGTAACCCAAAGCAGTAATATATAATGTTCCACTTAATCCATACCATGAGTTATTAATATTAAGACACTTAAAAAATACAGATGACCATAGTCAAAATTCAAAATATTGATCCAATATTTATCATTAGAAAACAAAATGTAGTTAATATTGTAATATTCAAAAAATTCAGATACATTAATCAAATATCATTATAAAACATTATAATAACTTAAATCACCATAAAATATCACGATTTTGAATATATTGTTTAAATCATAACTTTTAGTAAACCCAAAAAATTTAAAATAAATCATAAAATAACAAAATAATTTCATATTTTCCAATAATATTCCATAAAAACTTATTTATGATTATTTTCTCAACCTCAAGCACATAATAAGGTTATCTTCTGTAAATCATTTTTTTCCAAATGATCAATTTTTTCCTCTATTCCATTAAATATATTCTATAAAATTACATAAGAAATGGTGTTTTAGTGATATACTTATATTATTCTTTATTCTTATACTGTGAATTTCATTTATAAAATACTTCTACCACATATTTATTTGATCCATAAATAGAAGACCATTAATCATTCTACTTCATCTGTATCAATTCCCCATTCTTTACATTGATCACTATGTTTCTTATAAGGTATATTACCTTGATTCTTGAGAAATTATTTTTCATATTTCCCTATATCCTCAAATTTTATGTATTTAACATTTGTAAATCATTTTTTTATTGTAATCATGAGAATGATGGAATTTGTATCAACATTTTATGAAAAATACTTTTCCTATTATGTATATACCATGGTCTTTCCTTCCGCTATTATCTCATCTAAGAAAATCCTTCTACACATTCTTCCCATTATACACCTTTTTCAATACCGTACACTTCAACTCATGATTCTATTTTAATCCATATTACATAGTTAATTTTTTTCATCTTTATATCACATGAAACTACATCCCCGTATGATGAGAGAGTTTGGTAGACATGTTTCATTTGAATTATTGGATTAAGTCCATAAAGAAAATTTTCATTCATATACTTTAGATTATTTTAATTGATAGAGTTCCCATTTCATCCACTATGTGACATTTATAAAAAATGAAATTCCCTAAATTAGATCATTAAATTTTAAATAAAGAAGTATAATATAAAAATTAGTTAAAACGTACTATAAATTATAAATTTAAGTGTAAAAAATATCTAAATCCTAATCATGGTTTATTTTATGAATGATTCCAAATTCTGTCATTGGGTTTTCTTCTCTAATATGTTTTCTCCTAAATCTGTTTCCAGTGGTTTCTACTAAAAGTTATCGGATTCCAATAAAAGACCATGCCCCGTGTAGGATAAAGTTGGTTTCTCCTTTATTACATTTGTACTTG
The DNA here is from genome assembly GCA_963277665.1 of Viscum album. Taxonomy (NCBI): domain Eukaryota; kingdom Viridiplantae; phylum Streptophyta; class Magnoliopsida; order Santalales; family Viscaceae; genus Viscum; species Viscum album. Next base: position 2,014,179,816 of record OY728140.1, on the reverse strand, counting down.
GTATAAGTGATCACATACCAAAGGATAAAATCATTATTTAGTTTTGTAAAACTATACACAAACATGATCCATACACTAAAATTGAGTAAAAATTAATTCCTTTGAGAAAACAAATCTTTTCCTAGATTATACCTATGATTAAATTATAATATAAATCTTCCAATCCAGGAAAAAAATTTAAAAAAAGGGGTGAACTCAGATGGTTCGTAACTGTATGCATAAAACAGAAGCTATGAAAAAATAAGGATTGAAAATTTTGAAAGGTAAAATAAATGAAACAAAATACATTTAATTAGTAACATTATTATCATAATACATAAATAAATGATGATCAAATATTACCATACAAACAAACACATTAGAATAAAATAGAACTTTTATATTATACTAATTGAATATTCTCATAGAATATTAATAACATAATTCATAACGAGGGAATGCATAATATATGACATCTAAAACAAACTTCAAGGAATTTTATAAGAAATCTATATCAATGTGTAAGGGCTCTGCCAAAACCCGATATAGTTTGTCTCTTAAGATGAATTAATTCATCGAGGGGATATAGAGATCCCATTATGTCACAAAAAAGTACAATGAATTCCGAATATGAAAAAGATGAAACATAATCTACATATATAGTCATATTGAAACTAGTATATGAAATGTAAATAATTTCCCCAATGAGAAAAAATAATCATAACCCATATAGACTATTATGGAGAAGGTCATCAAAATAATACTTCCCTAGACAAACAAATTATAAAAAAATCAATAAATTTTGACAATTTTTATCATAAATGATCAACCGAAATGAATCATATGATTCAACATAAGAGGGATATATATGTAATGTAATTTTATCACTTATTGTATTGAGGAAATTGTCCATTTAAAATTTGAAATATCTTATTCTTAATAAACACACTATTATACAAGTTAAAATTTTCTTCGGAAAAAACCATATAATTATATTTAAAAGGCTTCAAAAAAATAATTCATCCTGAAATTAGGAAAATAAAATCTGGATATATAATTAATAAAATATATTCCTTTTAAATTTTGAAAACGAAACATTTAAAATAGTATTTTTAAAAGATAGTCCTTTAGAAATATCATATCATTGATGTGAGCGTTAATCCTTAAATTCAATTATTAATTTTAGATATAAATCCACATAAATAAGAGAATATATAATATATGGTAATAAAAAATAATTTCACACATAATCATAGGATGAAAGAATAATTGGAGTATGTGTTCAAACCCAATAGTGGAAATTAGGTTAGAAATTCCCTTGCCTCCGGTTTGAATTCCATTAAACCTATTTCATCCCCCTGCAAAGTGGTTTTAAAGATATTATTATCTTAAGTAAGAGTCATATTAATATTTATTATATCATATATGATTCCTATATAACATTTTACCACTGATTAATTAATAATATTTTATTCATTTAACTATATCTGGTGTTAATGGCCATGTTTTATCATGATAGGTTTTTCTTGAAAGCCCAAATTCTATTACATAGGATATAGATTAAACAAATCCAAATAAAATTAATTTCATAAATATATTATTTAATCATTAAAAAAATTTCATAATCATTTATTAATGTTTAACATAGAAAATGAATCACATCACTTTGTGGAAATGTTATGTAGTATGTACGCATGAGCGAGGATATCATTTCAAAATAGTTGAAATGTTAAATATTTAGTTTGTATATTAATTTTATAAAATAAATATCATGTCATGGATATGATACATATCAATTATTTCCACCATTATAAACATTCAAGTAAAGTGGTGATAAAAAATTAATTACACCGCTTTGTCGAGATGGTAATACATACGTACGCACATGAGACATTTACATTTTCATAGGATGGATATGAAATGGAATTTGGTGGTACCATAATAATAAAAACATCTCAATATATTTATGATATTATATTAAATAATTTACAATGGATATAACACATGATCATGATGTATATTAATAAATAAATTTTAAATATTTGTTAAAGTTGATGACTTCTTATTAAAGAATCATTCATTAAATCTCTTCATAGTTATACAAGGGTTGGACATTTTTGAAGAATGAAACCTCCAAAACAGAGATAATTATGCTTTTAAGATAAATGATCAAGGTTTTGTAATGATATAAGTGTAAAATTGCAATTAATAATGAAGAGGGAGGTTCTCTTTTAAAAATGAGGCATTGGGAACTTTTGGAATTTCCCAAAAAATTAACTTATAATAAGGCTATTCTAGAGTTGCAAAATTAAAAATGTACTATAAATGGATAGGGGCGTCATTTTAAACATCATATTATCCCCATTGAGATTATTAATGTTTTTTAGGAATTTTAAATAATTTAGTAATATATTAGTTCCATATTATATTATAATGTTCAATTTTGATATTATTCATTACTATGACATTATGAATTTCAAGATAACATGATATTATCAAAATAATACTTTTTATACAACACTAATATGTCATATACAGCTGGATACTTTTGATATAACAATAATTATATCACATTATATTTATTATAATATTTTAATATGATTTATTTTATTTTTTCATTAATTTTATAATTACAGCATATTTGTCATGAAACCAATTAAATTAATTATTTATTCCCTAAAATATTAAAATAAATTATCATAAATAATATAAATATTTAATAATTAAAGTTACTATTTATTGTTGAAAAAATATCTTTTATAACCACAAAATAAAAATGATATTCTTATTAATAAAACAATAGATTGATAACATTTACTTTAAGATAAATTAAATTCTATATGTGGCTTAATGTAAAACAAGTAGAACCAAAAGGTCAAAAATTCTACCCATGGATGATATTTGTATAAATACACTCAAAAAATAAAATTTACATAGATTTTTGGTCATTTAATAGTTCTTAATATTATAATTAAACCATTTTATTAATATTTTTCTTCTACTTGCAAAATCACTACATTAGAGTTTCAGAATAATATAATGTAATTATTTGGTAAATAAAAACATAAAAAATTACAATAAAATAATAAATTAATTAATATCATTATTACCCTTAATATTCATTTGTTATTTATATTTACTCATATCCATGACATGATAGATTATTTAATTTGTCAATTTTAGTTTCATAGCCTTACAAAAGCATTGAACAAGCACTTAGATAAGATTCTTGTTGTACAAGTAAAATATTAACAAATATATGTAAAAATATTCTTTTATGATTTATATTTAATAAAAATGTCCTAAAATTTTTTTTACCAATGAATTAAAAATTATAATGCATCGATTTTGGCATTTACAATGCTGCATAATCATTACATTAACACTGAAAATGATTTTAATATTTATCCTGCAATAATCTATAATTTTTATGTCCATAAATAATTTTGAAGGTTATTTTTATTATATTATCATTCATGATTAGTTGAATAATTTTATTATATTTTTATATAATATTAATGTTTTTATGATATCATAGAGGATGTAATATTTCATAAAAAACTACAATGATTACTATTCAACAACATTTTATAGAAAAATCCATTAATTTCACCATAGATTAAATTAGAGATTTCGAATAAAAAAAAGGGAATAATTTTTTTGGAATACATTTTAAAAATGATTTAAAAATGATTTATATCTATTTCCTTATAGAAATAAATAAAAAATGGTTTTTGTTAAGAAATCATATATTTGAAGTATAAGGTGACTCTAATAAAAATATTTTGTTTATTTCCGATTAATAAACTAGATTTGAAATGTTGTTCATATATATTTAATAATATAGTTTACCCAATTCACCCCTAACAATTTATGGACTAGGATATGGGGTTCGTGTTAACATAATAACAATTAATAGTATATCTATTTCATTTAAGAATGTTGTTTCATGCACCAGAAGCCACCAATTAAATATTATATATTCTAACATTTAAGGATGCTACAATGAAAGAATCCTTGGGAGATACCAACTAATTACCTCCTCATGTTGGGAGGGAATCTATGTCTTATCTAAGATAATATTGTAATGAAGCCTGTGAAAATTGGGGTTTCTTCCTTAATAACATCAAAAGAGGGTGAACTAGGGGGGGCCTATATTTTTGTTTAATGTAGTGGGGGATGTAATTTATGATAAATAACAAATGTTAAGTTATTTATTCAATATAAAAGATAATATGGAAGAGATTAGGGATGTGATGTCTAAAAAACTACCAATGGGGTTACCGCCCTTTAATACTCTATTCTAATAGACCTGTAAGAACCCAGGTTTTTGGAAATGGTCAAAATCCTGACCTGGTTTGAATTTTGACTCGCTTCTAAGAAAAACTAGAGAAATTGGACAATTATGGGTTAAAACTTTGATGTTGGGGAGGTCGTGTAGGTGCGCATGGTTGGCACACGGTCTGAACAAACCATGCAGAAAAACCGTGCGATATTTCTGGGTGAGACTGTGGGCTCCACACAAGCATCACATTGTTTTCCAAACCATGCGGGTTGGTCGTGAAAAGTTCATGGGTGAGGCTGTGGCAAATACACAGTTGGCGTATAGTTTTCCGAACCATGTGGATGAACTGTGTGGCCACTTAAAATTAAGGTTTTTAGGTTTTGGGCCACCCATAAATTCCCATTCTCCCCTTTTTCTTCCATCCACTTGGGGCTTACGTGGGGAGAGCTGGTTTGACCATCAAATCCCTCCCAAATTTTCGTCCACACTCTATTTCGATCAACATTTTATCCTTTGTAACCCCCTCAGTAAGGCCTCGATTCTTCTTGATCCCTTCTTCTTGATTTCGGTCCTAGAACGAGTTGTTGGGGTTTGAGAGGTTTTGATTCTTTTATAGATATAATGCGTTCTAGACCTAATTGGCGGCTGATATCGAAGGACTATCATCGTACTAGTACGAATTAGGTGGTGCATACCTTTTTTCGTGTTTTCGTTGACATTTATGTGGAACATCCTATGGCACATTTTAGGTTATTTTGAACGAGACCCTAATTTATCTGCTATTGTATATTAAGTTATTTATTACACCTATGAGACACCTGTGGGTATGCCCTTTGTCCTGTCTTGATTCAGCTGGGCAGGGAGAGAGGTTTTTTCTCAAATGAAGCATTTTGGCTGGGGGTGCCAAAATGATAATACTAGAAGTGTATTGGTTTAAACAGTTAGGTTTTGTTATTTAAACCCTGATATGAATTATAGGAGACCTTAGAAACTTTAGTACTGGTATGGGTGACACTTACTTTGTGAAATTCATCTATTTAGATGGTTATATTAGTAATGGGTTTTGTTAAAATGCAATTATATATGTGATGTGTGATTTTTCATATGCTAGAACCTTTGGGTTGTGATGGACATGTACCATGTTACTTGGTTGGTTTTGACCATGGGATTGGTCGTCATGGATGTCGGCTTGAGGTAGTATGACTGTCAGGTTGGGCTTGGCCCGAGGTTACTTTGGTGGTTTTAACCACGGGATTGGGTGTCATGGACATCGGCATGAGGTAGGATGACTGTCAGGTTGGGCATGGCCAGGGTTACATGGATGGAAAGACCATTAGACTTGAGTGGCATGGTCGTAGGGACACGAGGCGGCAGATGCTTGGCGGCATAGGTACAATTTTTGCGATTACCACTCTCCCAGAAATGTTGGTAGTGTGCACACAGAGATACTCTGTGATGAGGTGGTTTTGACAATTCGTGTTGGTAGAGGCCCCCGTAGATGCGGTTTAGGTATTTTTGTTGGGGGTGCTTGCCGTAGAAAGCCACGTGGTAGGTGAGGATCCTCCAAGGGATAGCCTTGAGGCAATCGGGTTGGGAGCTAAGGCTCCCTGTGATTTTATGGTAGGTAATTCTATCCCTCCAGTTATTTATTTGAGGGCAGCTATCGCTGTACTTCTAGATACTTATTTGAGGGATGGTATCATTGTTCCTCTGTCTATTTATATGACGGCTGACATCACTGTCCCTCCAGTTATTATTTGAGGAAAAACATTGTTGTTCCTCCGGGATACTTCTTGGGCGTGCCTTCGGGAGGATGGTACTTGAGGCACGAGGTGTCAGTAGGCATAAGGTGTCGAGTTAATATTCTTGGGTATGCCTTTGGGACGTCAGAACATGAGACACATGGTGTCAGGGGGCACATGGTGCTGGGTTACATGACAGAGATTCCGACATTGGCCAAAGCAGGTTAACCTCCATGGTGGCTACTGAACACCATTGGAGTTAGTGTTTTTTGGTTCATTGTAATTTTTACTGCTTTCATTACAATTGCATGACTTCTTAAACACTAATATTAGAAACGTACTATTGGGTGTTATTCTAATTTGATTTGTCTCACACCCTGCACAGGCCCTTCAGGACACGTGAAAACATTATGCATTAATGTGTAGGAAAGTGGACTGCTTCAAGAGCTGGGCTACGTTAGTTGTGGCATGGAGACTATATGGACCTAAGGGTGAGGCCTAGATTGAGTTTACTTGTTTTGGTTTCTTTCTGTATCAATATGATTACTTGTATTGTAGCTACTATAGGTGAGCCATTGAGCCCTTTTTATGTATTGACATGGTATGGATGCGTGTTTGGATTGTTTAGTAGTTACAAGTGGTGTTCTGCATGCTGTTCTGTTTACTTTCTGTTGCACTAGTTTATAAAAATTACTTCTACTGTTTATTGATATTGGATATGCTTCTACTATGCGGGTGTGTTTCGAGTTTGTTGAATCATTTATTTCCGCTGCATGTTTTATTATAACATTCGTACCATTTCCATTATTATCTTCCAAGAGGGCATAGCCACCCCACTATTCCTATTAGACCCTCACTGCTAGCTAGAAGCCTTTGGCATTCAGGGAGGTGCACCTAAGGTAGTAACACAGGACCCATTTAACACTGCTCGGGTGGCTGATCGGTTTTGGTTCGTTACAAAGTGGTATTAGAGGAGTTCTTCACAGGGATTTAGTAGTAGTTTTTTGCTGGCTACTAATGAGATTGAGACTTTTCTTTTATTTCTTCCAGTTTTACTATTTCCCATATGGTATAATGGAGATATGATTTCACTGGAATTGGGTTTCTTGCTTGTGCTTAGGTGCCTGTAGCCCCAAGTACGAGGGATGAACCAAGTTACCACGGGTGGGAATTGTTGTTTTCTTTTGCTCAGATTATAATTTATATTATTTCCACCTTTGTGGCTCACATGGTGGGTGATGTTATTCATTGTGATATGTAACTGTTGACTGATATGGTAAGGGAGAATTGGACCTTGGCCCGGAATGGCAAGGCTTTGCTTGCTTGGATTTTGATAGGCACATTTTTAGGGTATTTCAATTTAATAACTTCACATATGCTTTGTGAAATGATAATTACATGTGAATAAGAAATTCAATATCCATGCTTTTTATGCTATGTAATGTGAATGGGTGAAATTTCTGATACAATTTCTTGTGTGTTGCAATATGTTATGCCATGCATTGTATATTTCTAGAATTGCATGTGATAGGATATTTGGGTCTGGCTCTTTGAGAGCAGGTAAGTACTATCAGTTGAGGTGATTTAGATTACTAGAATTGGGTGACTCGGTCGTCGGTTTTAGGCACTTTAGTTTTCAGGACGGGCATGAGCCGATGTACTTTTTATACTTTGCCCTGATAGGGGCGGGTAAGGAGGCCATGAGGCCGAGATTCCGTGGGGCATGGGTTACAGTGGTGGAGAGAAAGGGTAGTAGTTATGCACTACATTTTACTGCTTTCTTTATCAGCATTGAATATATATTGTTATGTATATATGGGTTTTCTGATCATTTATTGTATTCAGTGGGTTCCTTTTTGGGCGACTCAGATGGAGAGTCAGATGGGAGATGTTATAGTGTCGTAGGTGTAGGATCAGGTTCTGGATTCGGAACAGGAGGAGCATGAGATGCAGGTACAAGCGTAGGGATAGGATCAGGTTTAGGATCCAGTGTAGGTAGGACAACAGCAGGGTTGGGCACAATTCAGGCCATGGCTCGATGAGCATCTCCGAGCTATCCTGGTACGTTTCTTGTTGGGGATTGACAGAGGCACACATGGTATAGAGACATCCATGGAATATCAGACGGGGGAGTTCTAGTCGTCGCACCTTCCAATTTTTCATGGTGAGGGTGGTCCACAGGGGGCTGAGAACTGGATAGAGATCATGTATATGATCATCAAAAATCTAGAGATGCCTCCATGGAAGAGGGTTAAGCTGGTGATGTACATGCTTCAAGGATCGGAAAAGTGCTGGTTGGAAGTACAGGTTAAGGCACATAGGCATGAGGTACCGACAAGGAAGGAAATTGAGGACAAGTTCATTGAGCACTATTACCCTGAGACACTGAGAGCTGAGAGATCTCAGGAGTTCTTGAGTCTTCAGCAGGGAGACTTGTTCATCAAGGACTATGCAACTACATTCACTGAGTAGTCTCTCTTTGCACCTGGTATGGTAAGTGATGACGCAGGTAGGGTGAGACACTTTGAGGATGTCTTATGACACAACATTCAGTTCTAGGTGAATATTTTTTGGATGGGTTCTTTCTTGGAGGTAGTTAACCATGCGCTCATAGCAGAGGAAAACCAGAGGGATAAGCCCAAGGTTGGTCGGGTGACAGCTTCATGTGATGGTTCAGATAGCAGGAAGCGAGGAAAAGATGAGTTCCAGTAGGGAAGTCATTCCAAAGACTCAGCTAGACCACCTCGTAGTAGTTCTGTAGTGGTTTGCTTCCAGTGTGGACAACCGGGGCATGTTCGAAGTCAATGCGATAGGCCTCCAAAGGAGTGTCGGGCATGTGGATAGGTCAGGCATATGGAAAGGTTTTGTATGAAACTTTTCCAGATAGATGGCAGATGGGGACTAGGACAGATAGTGGCATCTGGAGTTGGTTCCGGTTCAGCACCAGGAGAGGGTAGCCGAGGTTCAACTGCATGTGGTGGACGTGACAAAGATAGTGAGATCTAGATGAGGGGTCATTGGATGGTTGTTGGAGTAGCACTGTAGGGAAGTCAAGCATCAGGCAATCATACTTTAGTCTAGGTTCACGCTATGGAGCAGCCAGAGGCTGAGCAGGCTGGTGAGCTGACGACAGTTAGAGGTACACCACGAGTGTGGTTAGGATTTCCTTGTTCTATTTTTGAATGACCTGTAGAGGTATGTCTATTTTGAGTGCTCGTGATGCACATGATCTATGTGGATGACTAGATGCTAGTCAGTGGGATTTGCACCATATCAAGTGCATGATATATATATAAATATATAAGTATGTATGAGATGCGTAGAATTAGGGGAATCGAGGATGCATGTTACATGAGGTGCCATGGTCATCGGGGCACCAAGGATGCAGGTTACATGAGGTACCATGGGCATCGAGGCATCGAGGATGTGAGTTACATGAGGTGCTAGGCACTAGGTTTTTTTTGAGCATCCATGGGATGCACGACCTCATGGAGGCAGACAGCGATCCGATGCGGGATACATTTGGGTTTCGTAAACGACAAGAGAGATCCAATGAGGGTCGGGGTGATGATGCGTCATGGGAGGACCTACAGTCTGGAACACAGGTTTGCGAACCTTTGCATTTTCTGAGTTTTGATGGGTTGAGACAGAGTTAAGCAATTCCTAAGGTGGGGATCCCCTTGAAAAAATTAGCCAGAACCATTGAGACTAGGGTAGTCCGGGTTACATTGAGCTGTGTGGTATGTTAGATGACATCATTGGGTTACGTTTGATCTCTAAGGGATGAACAATGTTAAGGTAAGGAGATTATAAGAACCAGGGTTATGGGAACGCGTCAAAATCCCGACCCGGTTTGAATTTTGACTCGCTTCTGAAAAAAACTAGAGAAATTGGACAATTATGGATTAATGCCTTAATGTTTGGGAGGATGTGCAGGTGAACATGGTTGGTGCATGGTTGGAAAAAACCAATTGGAGAAACCGTGTGAAGTATCTAGGTGAAATAGTGGGCTCTGCACGGGCGGTGCACGGTTTTCCAAACCGTGCAGGTTGGTCGTACGATGTTCCTGGGTGAGGTAGTGGCTACTGAATGGTTGGCGTAAGGTTTTCCAAACCATGCGGGTTAACTGTGCGGCCACATAAAATTAGGGTTTTTATGTTCTGGCCTACCCGAGAATTCCCATTCTCCTCTTTTTCATCCTTCCACTCTGGGTTTACGAGGGGAGAGAAAACAAGACCTTAAAATCCCTCCCAGATCTTCATCCAAAATCCATTTTGAGCACTTTTTGATCCATTGGAAACCCCTCAATAAGGCCTTGATTCCTCTTGAGCCGTTCTTCTTGATTTCTGTCCTATAACGAGTTGTTTGGGTTTGATCGGTTTTGATTCTTTTGTAGATATACCACATTATAGACGTAATTTAACCTGATATCGAAGGAGTATCATCATACTAGTACGAGGTAGGTGGTGCAAACCTTATTTCGTGTTTTCGTGGACATTTATGTGGCGCATCCTATCACGCGTTTTAGGGTATTTTGAGAGAGACCCAAATTTAATTTCTATTGCATCTTATGTTGTTTATTACAACTATGGGACACCTTTGGGTATGCCCTTTGTCTTTTCTTGATAGAGATGGGACGGGCGAGAGGTCATTGCTTACATGGGGCATTTTGGCCGGGGGTTCCAAAATGATAATACGTGAAGTGTATTGGTTTAAACTGTTAGGTTTAGTTATTTAAACCTTGATATGAATTGTTGAAGATCTTAGAATCTTCAGTGCTGCTATGTGCGACACTTGCTTAGGGAAATTCACCTGTTTAGATGGTTTTGCCTGTTATATGTTCTGTTAAAATGTGATTATATATGTGACATGTGATTTTTCATATGATTGAACCTTCAGGTTATGATGGGCATAGCCCGAGATACATAGGTGGTTTTGACCATGAGATTGGGCGTCAAGGACATCGTCTTGAAGTAGTACGACGGTCAGGTTGGGCTTTTTACGATGTTACTTTGGGTGGTTTTAACCACAAGATTGGGCTTCATGGACGTCATCTTGAGGTAGGATGACTGTTAGGTTGGGCATGGCCCAGGTTACATGGATTGAAAGACCATCTGACATGAGCGACATGGTCATAGGGACACGAGTTGTCAGATATGGGGTGGCTTAGGTACTATCTTGATGATTACCAGTCACATAGCACTTTGAGTAGTGTGCACACAGAGATATTATGTGATGAGGTGGTTTTGACCACTCATGTGGGTAGAGGTCCACATAGAAGCTATTTATGTATTTATGTTGGGGGGTTCTTGCGGTTGAAAGCCACATGGGAGGTGAGAGGCCTATATGTGATAGCTTTGAGGCTATTGGGTTGGGAGCTGAGGCTCGCCGTTATTTGAGGGTAGGTTTTGCAATACCTCTGGTTATTTATTTGAGGGAATGTATCCCTATCCCTCCAATTACATATTTGATGGTAGGTATCAGTGTTCCTCCAGCTATTTATTTGAGGGCAGACATCATTGTCCCTTTGGTTATTATTTGTGGAAAGTCATCATAGTTCTTCCGAGATACTTCTTGGGCAAGCCTTCGGGAAGTCGGTACTTGAGGCATGAGGTGTCAGGAGGCAGAAGGTGCCTGGATACTAATTATGGGAGTAACTTTGGGATGTCGGTACATAAGACACATGGTCTCATGGCGGCACATGGTGCTGTGTTACATGACAAAGATTCCGGTGATGGCCGATGCAGGTGACACTCCATGATGGTTTCTGAACACCAGTGGAGTCAATGTTTATTGGTGCATTGTACTGTTTACTGCCTTCCACACAATTGCATTTCTACTTGAACACATTAGGTATGCACCATTGGATGGTATCCTACTGATATTTCTCTCACACCTTACATGGTCCCTTTGGGACGCGTACAGACTTTAGGAGTGGGGCTACGTTCATTGTTGCATGGATATGGTATAGACCTTGAGGTCTTGATTAGCTGGAGATTACTTGTTATGATTTCTTTCTTGTATCAGTATGTTTACTTGTATTGTATCTACTACTGGTTTCCCATCATCGCCATTTTTATGTATTTAATAGCTATAGATGCATTCTTGGTTTTTTATTAGTTACAAGTTGTGTTCTGCATCCTGTTCCGTTTACTTTCTGCTGCACTGGTTTATATATATTTCTTCCATTGTTTATTGATATTGGATATGCTTCGGCTATGCGGGTTTTGTTTGAGTTTGCTGAGTCATTTATCTCTGCTCCATGTTTTATTATTATGCTCGGACCAATACCATTATTATCCTCTGAGAGGGCATAGCGGCCCGACTATACCTATCAGACCTTCTTTATTAGTTGGATGCCTTCGGCATTCGGGGAGGTGCGTCTATGGTAGTATGACTTGACCCATTTAGCACTGCTTGGGTGGATGATCGGGTTTGGGTCGTTATAAGTCCATAGCATGGAAATCAACCTCCTTAAAGAGACCTATACAGGATAGATCTACATGATGAAAAATTAATTATGTAGTTTAGAGATACAATTATTAGGGATTATTGACGTAGGGCCCTCAAAACGTAGCTCATTTCATGTTCTAGGGAAATAAGGGTGAGTCGTTATGGATTTGTGTTCATTTTTTCTGCTATAAATAAGATTAAATTGATGAATAGGTATTATAGACCACTTATTGGTGACTCATTTGATGAAAAAATTAGGATCTAGGTACTTTTGAAGGATGTATCTTCACTATGGATATTATCATGTAATAATTTTTAAAAAATATGAACAAAAGAAAATATATTTGACCAAAATTGAATTCCTAATAATGTCATTTTGGTTGTGCAATGTTCTTACGACATTAACCACATTAATTCATCAAGTACTCTGCAACACCCTTGCCATAGTTGTTGTTGTCTACATAGATGATTTATTGGTATACAATATAAAATTTTGATAATATAGGGAGAATATGTGTAATTTATTCCAACAAATAAGGAAAAATCTATTATTTATAAAATTGTAGAAAATTGTTTTTTTAAAGTGTACCAAGTTCTTATGTCATGTTTTGGAGTAAGATTTTGTTGGATTGATGATAATAACATGAATATTATTAATGAATTGTACCACTATGAGACGATTACATTACTTTTGTGGACATACCAATAATTATCATGTCTTTTTGGGTGGTTACTCATGAAGGGAAACTCCATTAACCCGAGGAAGATGCAAAATGGAAATGGAATCCATGAGGGTTTGAATACATTAAAGGAGACATATATGAGGAGATACTGTGGGATCTACTAGGTATTAACAAACTATTCAATTTTAATATAGATGCATTTGATTTTACATTAGGAGGTGTTTTCATATTGGGAGGACATCCAATGGCCTATGAAATTCATATTTTCAATAAAATAAAAAGGAGGTTTATAGCTCAACTGAAGTATCTCATATTAGTGGAACATTTACTTAGGGGGTGGAAGCAATGGATTTATATTTTTAGATAAGACAACCCAGACTATTGGGATTCACTTCTTCACACAACCAAATAATAGTGCTAAAAAGGAATTATGGAAAGGGTTTCAAGTTGAGTTATATTTTGAATTCAGTCGTGATGAATCATACATTAAAAATTTTCAGAATCTTTATTATGAATGGAAGAGTTATAATGAATGTGGTTAGTTAAAATGGCAGTGAATTAGTTGATTCCCATTTCTCGGATAATTTCCATTAATAAATCTCATAATAATATAAGACTAAAATAGGTAGGGAATAAAAGATATTTTGAGGTGAATGATTATCTACTATGGTCCAAGGATTTGTATGTAATCTCAAAAGAAATATTTTAACAAATTCCTTAAACTTTATGGGAACTTATGGGAGCTTACAAAGGCATTGTTGAATAGGCGGTCTTGTTAGCCTCAAATGAAAGATGATTTATAGGATTACCTGTGAACATGTATTATCTTACAATAAAATAAGGTCGATGAATCAAAACATGAAAGGTTATTATAACCTTTACCAACACCATATATGACATTAAAGAGTGTTTCTATGGATATTCTCATTAGTCTTAGGGTATTTAATTATTGTGCATCTATCTAGGTGATTGTAGATGATTTTTCAAAATAGGGTACATTTGTTACGACACTGCAATACTAATTTTTTAGGTGAAACATACTTTCTTGTTAGAACATGTAGTGAATGGGAAATTCAAAATAGTATTATCATTGATTGGGATACAAGGTTTTTAGCGGGATTTTAGATTAAAAAATATTACTATTAGAAGAGAACCAGGGGTTCTACAACGACTATTCCTCATGTTATCAATATAAGATTGATGGGCATAATGAGAGGAAGAATGAATTTTTCAAAACATTTCATCACCTTTTACAAAACCAGCAAATTACATATCATTGAAGAATATAGATATATATGTACTTATTTTGATAATGGTTATAAAATACACTTGAACAATATTAGATGAGTGAAAAATCACTATATTAATAGGAGAAGAAGATTATTGGGGGTTATTGATTTCCTTGATCAATATGCCTATAATCCAACACAATTTTTAAAGAAATACTAATGAGAAAAGACATTATGTATGGATTGAAAATAACATCAAACAAAAGAATACGTTTTACGAATGCACCAATTAACCCAAATTTTAAAACAGGTAGACACTCATTAGATTAGTTATGCCATTATATATAACAATAGAAAATGAAGAGTGATGAGATATACTATAAAGGATAAAGATATTGATGATAGATCTACTCTAGTGGAAATCCCTAAATGCACTGAACACCCCCAAAACAATATGGTATTCGACTAATTAAATTCATGAAACCCTCAATCTCTCTATATAAAAAATAAATTATTAGTATTTTAGTTACAAATACTTATTTTTAAACAGTCCTAGAATGTATAGATATAGAGTGTTTAATTGATATAGAAATGCTATATGGCAATCTTAGTTTCACCAAAACATAATTTTCTTGGCATAAGAGAATGAATCCCATATATTTTTTCTTGTTTCTTGATATGTACTCAATTTCATGTATAAATTTTACTTCCCTAGGATATATGAAGTATCCTTGTGAGGTCTGGGTCATTTCATGCTCTTACTAGTTTTTTCCTGTTCATTTACTAGGATATATAATGTATCAAAGGGCTTCCCAATTTTGACCAATACATGAAATTTATTAGGATACATGATGTGTCCCAAGAAAGGACCAGCTTCTCAATGACCAAAGATGGGGGTACCTAGGAGGACCAGGTGCTCACTGACCAAGAAGCACCTAAGAGGTCCTAGGATCTTTTAAGTATCTTATCCAATTGAGTTCCTAGGATATAGGAAGTATCATACTATTTACTACCTATATTAAAAAAGGATTACCCTCATTATTTATATTGGATATTTCTCTTCCCTTTTGGGACCATTCAACCATTTACCTATAGTATAACCCATCATTCCAATCAACAAATATGGTTCCAAAAACCATGAGTAGTTTATAGTAAAATAAATATCATGGAAGTTCACTAATTCATCCATAATGTATTTATTATCATGTAGTTCACCCTTCATCAAATGATTTGGTGGTGGTATGAATAAACACTTTAGGCTGTCCAGGATTGAATTTATTTGACGTAGAAGTATCGATCAATTTGGTTTTAGGATATTGACTATTACACTATATTTTACTATGCTACAATCATATATTTTATGATCCGACTTTCTAACAGGGATGAATATAGTGATAGAAAAACCATATTCCATAATTCAATAGGGTAGGATGTGTTGTTGTATGAAATAGTTTATTTCTTCACTCCTCATGTCAAAAAATCCACCCCGAAGATGCTATGGATTGAATTATCCTTCCCTTATTAGCTACTCATCTTACTAATATGAAATTGATGAATAAAATTCTCTAGCTTGGCTAAGGTAGGAATTGAAATCACACATCCTTGATAGGATTTTTCTCTATAAATTTATTAGTCACTAGCTACCCCTATCCATTAAAAATCATTTATGGTTTCATCACTGAATGCATAATACAATCAGTGGTAATCATCCCATAGGATTAGGGGGAGGAAAGTATTGAAAATAATGTAAATATTTTATTGGCCAAAAAATTCATAAGGATTGAAGATCAGGTGGACTGGAAGTTATATAAAGATGATAGAGGAATGATTTTGATGTGACCATATCACATCTTCTTCTCTTTCCCATGCTGTGGTTGATTGATCCATACCTTCAAGGGGAAATGAACAATACACCTATGATAAGGAGGGGTAGTTCATACTACATGTCAGAACTAGCCTTTTGATGGATTGAATCCCATACTATGTGTTTAATCCCTCACTTGGTGTTCAATTTTCTTCTTAAAGGGGGACCTCTTCAATTTATTTTTATATTCTCACCAATGAAAGAATCATATTATCATCTCATCAAGGATGTGTGGGAATCACTAGAGGTAGGGAAGGGATATGTGTCATTGTGTGAGGTTGTTACATTTGTCTTTTGATATTTGGTTGTAATTGGGCTATCTTATAAAGACAATTCACTAATTTTAGTGTGAAATATGGCCTTATCAAAGGATTAGATACTTCTTCATGATGATGTTGGGAATATTTCTTCCCTGTGATTTGGATTCACTCCCATCTCTAGCACATTATATTAATTGATATTAAGGTTTGTGATTCATTATAATTACATGAACGGTAAAAGGGAAAATGTGAATCCAATGGTATAAGAGGAGTAGATGGTCACTGAACCATCGAGATTGGATCTTGTTGTGGATCTGAGTAAACGGACATCCCTAGCATCACCTTCCCATCAGAGAGAAAGAACATCATAACTCATATTTGTAAATAAAATCTTCTTAATTATCCAATGTTATCTAGATCAGTATATCCCACAATATTTGGAAAAAATATGGTTCTTATTGCACAATAGTGTTAATGTCAAATTTAGCTATAGATCATGAGATGCACGATACTTATTCAATATCTCACTTTTTTTAGCTTTACGTATTCTTATATTTATTGAATTAGACAACCTCAATATGAAAACTACAACAGACACTTTCTCTCCTACAATTATTGATATGATGGTCAATACCATAGCTAGACATGAGGGATTTTTATTATTGGACGAGTTTTAAGGTGTAAACTAGATCATGATTATAGAAGAAGATGAGGCTGAAAACATCCTTCAATGCCCAATGTGGGCTTTTTGGTAGACATTTTTCCCCGAAGGTCACATAAACCCAGTGGAAACCTATCAAAGATCCATAATATCTATCTTACATGGGATACATCCATGATGACTATTTTTAAAATATTCTTATAAAATCCAAGACAACACGTGATATGATCACATGGTTAGAACCTACTTCAAAACAACCAGCACCTAATACTAATGAATTGTTCCTTATGAATATCATATTAGGAAATGTATTTGGGATTTATAATCAGGAACATAGGAATCTTGGTAAATCCATCTAGAAATTAGTTAAAAAATCAACATGACTCTACCTCTCAACATTATGGATTTAGGATATTTAAAATGTGCAGATGAAACTTCTTCAAAGATTCACATTTCAATCCATCAAGAGATGTGAATATCTGAATTATATTCTTTGATGAAATGCAGATGTTTCGGTGGAGAAAAAATTCACAAGAACAATTTAATAAAATTAAAATTTATCAGGTGATTTCTATATTATTATCTGCACCATTATTGGGATGGTCTCTAGTTCTATACATTATGACCACTGAAATAGTGTGAGGGGATGCCCTAACTCAGCATGATGACATAGGAAAAAAGGATATGTGTATTTATTATTTTAGTAAGACATTTCTGAACTATGAAACTAGTTAATAAAATATATAAATGTATTTCATTGATGTGATTTAGAATTTGAAAATCTTGTTCATTTTATTCTCTAGAATCCTATCAAACTACTAGTTCAATTAGATCCTCTGAAGTATATATTTGAGAAACCATCTATCACCAGTAGAAAAAATCAATGGATGCTGTGAAATTTTGAGTTAAACATCTAATATGTCATTGACTAGGTGATAAAGGTGCTTGAAGTAGCTGATTGTTTTTAAAACCAACCATAGTTAGAAATATCTTACCAATATTCCAGATTATCCACTTCCCCACTAAAGGAGATTATAAAGAAAAAAATGCGACACAATTCATCTATATCTCTCTCCACAACCGAAAAAATAATATAATAATTTTTCATCACTCACTAAAAGGATCACTCATCCCATTGGTGTATCATCTTTCATTTCCTACAACCAACTATGATGTAGAATATGAGGCTCTCATCACATGGCTCACAATATCACATCAAATTTATGTAACCTGCATCAAGATCATTAGCAATTCAGAGTTAATAATAATACAATGTACTTTGTTATATATGAAAAAAATAATCCTAGACTAATGCCTTATCAAGAACCGGTTGAAAAAATAATCTTGTGGTTCAAAGAAATTGAGTTCGAGTGTCTTCCAAAAGAAGAAAACATGTATTCTGACACCCTAGATACCCTTGAGTTAGTTCTTCGGATCCATGTTCATGGGATGATGAAGTATCTCATCATAGGTAAATTTAAAATTCTGTCTATAGAGAGGAACCTTATACCTCTGAAAATGATATTTCATAATCCTATGATCGTGAGTATCCAAATAATAAAATCAAACTAGTTTAGGGTGGGGGTAATCATGTGAAAGTGAAGATGAATAAGGATCTTTTTATTTTCTTTCTTCTACTTTAGGAGCGATTTATTTTATCACCATCAACTAAAACATGACAAGGTAATTGGACATCTTCCATATATTGATATATTTATCTTCATACAAATGTATATTATGGTTTTATTTTTTATAATGTATCACAATGGTCTAGGACATATTGGGTATACCACGATGCATTCTCTCATTTCATAGAGCTATGATACGTAGAATGTATGGGAATACAGAGAATCCATTCAAGATGTACCATTAAATTTTCTCAATATTATAGTAAATTATGATATGTATGAAAAATATATTTCAGTTTAATACCATTAATATGGTTCCCACAACAAATTTGAATTAATTTTTTCATTCATTTTGTGAAGTATGAATGGATATAGATGGATGGAATATTATATGGGTGTTTAATATTGCCATGTAATGTGTTCTCCACTAGCTCCCACAGTGGTCAACGTCATCGATTATTAACCAAAAGAATTGATTCATTTTTAACCCAAGGGGACCACCCCTTTCCATAGAATGATCTAGGTAACATTCTCAGTCACTATGTGAGATTAGATGACACTATAGGAACCTTCATTGGGATATAACCAAAATATATGTTAAGAACCATTGGCCATTCCAACTATGTTTTCTAGATTCTGAAGTGGGGAATATTACCACCATATGCTTTTCTATTTACACCACATTTTTTGGTCCTCCTAGATGGACAACCCTATCGATGGAAAAATTCCAGGGTCAATGTACTCTAATGTATAAGATCAATTATCCTTATTTTGTGGTTTTGATACAATTTTGTTAGGTTTCTTGGTCATCTAAATCTTAGAGAAGGTTCAACCACATGTAAGACTCCCCGATGAGGAGATACTGATGAATTATGCACCTAGAAGGCATACCTAAAAGGAAGAGGGTGTTGGAATAGAATTTTCAGTTCCACATATTTTCTGATTACAACAGCTCATTAAAAAGAAATTTTGTAGACATCTCAGGATTGGTGTATTTCTTATTTATATTTTGTTTGAATAGAAGGATGTTACAATTATAATAATCAGTTGAAAAAATTACTTTCCCAGTTTAGTTTTGAAATGTATTCTGCAATGGATTGAAGTAAGTTACAAATATTTTGAATGTCGATTTAGAGGATTTGTACAACATTATAGATTATTCATTGGTTTATTCAATTCTCAGAGTAAATTTATTCTAGAACCCAATGATACCAAAATAGCATTGAAACCTTCTCGTAAAATTTGAAATGTGAAAAACTCTTGGTTACATGCAATGATGGGCATTATTTTCATTATTAAATAACATTATCGTTTGTTAGTCTATAGATAAATTAGACCTTTCAAGATACATTATTGACTATTCTCCTTATGTTGATGATATTTTCATTACGTATTCTCATGTTGAAATGGATTATTTGGAGAATATTTCATTTTAGGAGTATATATTTCACTTATAAATTCAATGACATATGTTCTCAATGAAATTAAGAATGGTATCTGTTACCTATTAAAGGAATAATGTGAAAGGTAATTTCTTATTTGTGTCTCCGAACAATATGTCCCATATCTTACGTTTTACTTGTGTTCATTCTTCTCTATGTATGAGAGGTGGACGATGTAGAAGAGATTCCTCTCCCCAATAACACATTAACCCTAACTATAACCAACATTAGTTTTTCAAAATTGATATAGAATAATCTACCTGGGTGGTTTTTTCATTACCATTCAAAATTTCAATTGGCATTCTAGAATATAAATATGTTATCTCGTACAAAACGAAAATGGTATGGTTTTTGCACTGGGGGTCCAAGTCTAATGATTTTTCTTATTTTGAAAATGTAGCTAATATAATTTTTAATTAATATAGTGAAGTAGTGACTATGATAGATAAGGTAGTAATTATAATTATTTATTTCAATAACATCTATCATATTTTCAATGTCATATTTGAGTTAGTGATGATTACTCTATGATGGATCAAGTTCTTTTGGATCCTCCCACATAAGTATTTCAACCAAACCTTAAATAAATATAACAAAAATATTTTAAATATTATCATATGTTCTAATGATATTATTTAATTAAATGTAAATAGATACCTATTCTATTGTAGTTATTTATAGTGCATCATAATATCACAGTTGTTATAATGCACTTTTCATTAAAATATAATGAGTGGATTGGTGAGATAGTAATGATTCAAGAGGTTGCAGTTGATAAAAATACATATCACAAGGTTATAATAGAGTGAGACCTTGCATTTCATTACTCTTTAGTTATATAGTTGATCAATAAAATGTCTATAAACTCATCTGATCACATTTTCCAAACATCATTTATACTAGTCCTAATAAATATAACTACTAATTAGGTGGTACCTATGCTTTGAAATAACATCTTCATTTGATTACAAATACATAGATGGTGTATGGAAAATATGAAAATCTATGTTCTTTATTATTTATTATTATAATAATATGATTTTTTAATTTGAGAAGTATTCATTAAATTTGTGTTTCTACTACCCACATATCGAGGCATTCAATCAAAAGAACAAATAAACATTATTTGTATGAGAATATTATATCATATATAGAATTTTTTTTCTATACATTAGGAAATTGATAGCTACTTAGCTTCCCGATGCTACTATTGGTAACCAGTTTACCATAGGTTGGATGGTTTCTCATAGTTCTCACATTAACAATAAATTCAACATCTATTTCAATGAAAATTGACTATCTATAAACCCATAAAAATATAAAATCAATATAAACATCACAAATAATCTAATAAGAATTTGGAATATTTTTATTATATTTAAATCTTCACCTTCATCTTACAGAAACCTCTCAAAAGAATTTATTCTACCTTCTTCATCCATATATAATATCATCTCCATATACATAATGGGGATGGATATAATGCCTATAAAAAATATCTTCATAGCCTCGAGGACAAGGTTTTTTAAAATTCCCACCAGTATGAATATCATGTTTTTTATATCATTATCCATCCAGATGAGAAATGATAAAATTAAATAAAAATATAATGTTTTATACAGATGAGGGAAGTCGAATCAATATTTTCCTAACATAGTCATCAAGGAAGAAAATTAAATGAACAAATGGTAGAATGACCGCCTGTTGTATACCCGATTCCTCAAACTATTCATTTCCATTTTGATATAAAATACTACGATGGATAAAATTATGAATGGTATTTGGAAATTTAGGGTCAATATTAAAAATTAGAAATAGATAAAAATTTTCAAGGCTAACTAAATGAAATATTGTATTCAAGTTGATGTGTGTGAGCACATAGACTAGAACAAAAGTTTGCACCTTTTTTATAAAAGAGGTGGATTTTGAGAGATTATTCCTAAATTTATAATCACTCATTGAAAATGAGGAGTACAATGTTATATTTTGAACATTATAAATAATACATTCTATGATAAAATACTTATCCTAAAAATGTAGAATTGAATTAATAGATGTTATATTATTTGGGTATTTTATAAACAAGATTATTTTGTTTTATCATACTCCTTCATTAACACCATGATCCTTAATGGTAAAAATGCATAATTAGACTCTGATATGGATGATCTAATATCATCCAATTATTCTACTAAAATATTATAAAGGACTCCAACATCTATTTAAATCAAAATAATTCTAATGAAACTCGTTCTGAAAATGAAATAGGATAATAATTGGGAATAATCAGAAAGGTATAAATACCTTAAAACTCATCCATATTCATCAGTCAGTCGAAATGAAACTACCCACATCAAACTCATATTATGAGAACTTTTTTTTGACTCAATATTTTTTGAGTAAAGGAATTGTATTTATCTAGGAATACCCTTATTGTCACCACTATTTTAAGAGATTACTCTCCTTACTAAGATACATTGTATATTCTGTAGTTTCATTCATCATATTCCGGTCATGCACTTTCTACCGGTTCATTAATGTTCATTATTTTTAGTTAATGATCAAGGTCTAGTCATTTATTTAAAGTGTAATTGTTATAGATTACACACAGATGAAGTGGGGTATGTCCACTAAATGTATGACACATAAATATATCATATATACTAGCACTCTTGGAGATGTAGTAGCATCCAGCTATAGTGGTAGTGACTAGTATTGGTTTCACAGACTATGTTTCTAGTGCATCATGTGGGATATGGGTCTGTATAAAAGGATGGGCATGCATGTGAGTGAAACTCTAACTCAAATGCTCTAATAATAGCTATAGATTCCAAATTATGTTTTGTGGATAGATGTATATACCATTGCACAATATAACTATTTCTTATGTATACACATTCTATCCAAAAATACCCTTTAAATAGATATATATTGGAATCCAACATAGTGTAATGTACCAATAGTTGTCCGGTATATGATTTAAAAGAGTCATTATCCATAATTGGGTGGTATTAAAAACAATTCGAATCAATTTTGACATCCAATATTAGATGAAGAGACCTGGATGGTACGTTATAGGATATTAAAAAAAACCCTTGTTTGAAAAAATGACTAAGTTAAAATGGATCATGGTTGTAATTACAATAAAATATGCTAAAGAACCTCCATTGATCAGTGTGATCCAAATATTGAAATATAAGTTTTTTCTTATAAAAATATGGGTGGAGAGAAAATGGATTAGGGAGCTCCTTGAAAACTAATGTCTTGGATTTTTTATTTAAATGATTGCAATGTTGTGGATTCCATGTTATCTTCAATTACATAGTGAGAGATTATATAATTGATGTAAGTTAGGGATACCATGTAGGAGGTTAAAACATACACAGTAACACACTAGAGAGAGCGTGGAAATTACTTTGAAAAGTCAATGACAACCATGTATGTAGAAAATCATACTTCTAGATTATATAGCTCATTTTATGTTCAACCTCAGTAAACATAAATCTATCAAATTATTCTCCTTCTAGTAATTCTTACAAATAAATTAATAATGTTTCCCTCCTATTGTTTGAGATACTAACTCTAACTCATCTATTTTTATATATAACAAAATACTTCTTTTATGAAATATAATTTTTGACATTTTCACAATATGATATCGCATTCATCTATCATGATTTGTTACAATGAATCTAAAAAAAGAAATATGAATTCATCAAATATAATATTAGATACAAGTCTAAAATTTTGTGTAAATAGAACCTTTGTGATTATTGAATTCTATAATATAAGGTAAAATTAATTCATTTCTTTTATGTCCTTGATTTGTTAACTACCTACCCTAATGTGGATCCCCATCCCAGACACAAGAATAGAAAACACATTATTAATATTGTATGACCAACTGAGTTAAAATAAAACTCCTTCAAAATTTCGATAATGTATACCAATTTTTGGAATACCAAAATTTTTGATTGATGATTCACTATTGATTAACCATGTGTATATACATTTTCTCCATTACATTTCATCCAGGATGCATAATTTTTTACGAGATGTGAGATGAAAAAATTCCCGAAGATAACTAATCATAGTTTGTTATAGTTTCCCTTAAGCATATTCAAGAATATATATTTTTTTCACTATATTAATTTTCTTCATTGAAACATGTTCTGGCATTGATGGAATTGTCTGAGAGGTTGTTTAAAGTGCACAAATTACCTTATTTCTCTCTATCTCAAACAAATGTTCATTTATTTTCATCTTAGACAAGGTGGGTTCACCAATTTTTGAACCAGTTAGTCGATAATTTATTAATATAAATAAAAAATATTTGGGCGTCCGATTAATTTTTTACAATGTGATTGTGGGTTAAGATTTCAAATAAATAGGGGAACTATCCCTGGAATGCAATGCTTCCTATCAGTCTCAGTTTCAATAGATGAATCAATCATCTTATAGGAAATAAACTACCCAATTTCTCTTCTATCATTCAAAATAAATCAATTTAGAATCATACGTTTTGTCATATTAATCTTATACAAGATAAGTGTTTTAATTTATAAATGGAATATAGAATTGAAATGTATTAACATAATCAATGCATCCTATGAAAATAATATCCAATGGATTGAATAATCATCTATAATTTTGTAAAGGTTGAAAATTAACAAACCTAACCTGTGAGGAGAAGGGGAAATTGAATTCTTTAATGAAGATTACTTTTTTACATAAATCACCTAACCATTTTCATTTATTTAATAATTTTCATGATATAATTATCTATAAAAACAATTAAAAATGTCATTCATTTGATTGAAGAAGCTGCCCTTATATCAATAGAATTTGCTTTACTAGGATTTGGTAGACCTTCTCATATTTTTCCAAAACATGATGCTTGGGATTTTAGTTTTAGGTCAAGCATTAAAATAAAAAAGGAGTCATATATGATAAATAAATAAACTTTATATTGTTAAATCCCACACATGTCACAATAACACATGGACACCAGGATGCATCAGGAATAAATAGACATGTTTTGGAGTAAGGATTATTAGTATGAAAAATAAACTAATCTTGCAGACACCATTGAATCTATAGATTTAAAAACATTTATGATACATGCACACTCATAGTTTCCTTAACCAAGAAGGTGTTTAACTTATCCAAAATTTGTATAAAAATTTAATCAAGCAGTTTTATTATACCATTTAAAGTGAACATTTGATAAAACATTTTATGTATGATCTCAAAACCTTTTTCATCAAGTCTCTCATATATTTATTTTTGATTAATTCGAGTATGGTGAACCTGGTGGAGTGACAAGTTAATAAGGTAGGAGAAATGGGAGTTCTATAGAATTGGTGAAAGAATAAATAATTAGGGGAACCTAAATTATTGTAAATGAAGATATATTATATATATATGGTATATGGACTATTTACTTTTGATTTGAGACTTGGAATGAGTTTTTCTCCGCTCTTGAATTGTAAGGAATCCCCTAAGTTCATGAAATTAATGAAAGGTGATGTTCAGATCATTGGATATGGAGAAGGTATTTCATTAGGTGTAATTCAAAATGGTGCTGATACTAAATTAAATTAGTTTCACAAGTTAACCTTATTTAACATTGTTTTATCAGAATAATTACTTTCATATCTATACTAGGATAAAAATATAGAAATAAATTCAATAAAATGTGCATTTGAATATGACTGGTTGTGAATAGTCAATGTGATCGGGAACCCAATGATGTTATTTGAATATGTCAGCTCTGAATTCATTGTATAATGAAAGGAAAAGTGACTTATTTTGTTTTTTAGTCTTAACAGATGAATAATAAGACATAAATTGATTGAAACATTATGTTCTATTATATTAATAGTATAAATAAAATATATATATATATATCACATATAAATCATTATTATAGAATGTTCTATCTATCCAATACCAGGGAAACATCTTCCGTTAATGCTAACATATCTCTCAAATAAAAGAAGATTGACTACATTTCCATGATCCAACTCTTCTTTATGCATTATTCAACTCTTCCTGGAGTTTGTAATTTCAAACTTATAAGAGGGTCATAGATAAAAACAAGTAAGTGTAATAAATACCACTTTTACTGGATTATTTATTTCAAGTAAACCCATTTTTTCTAGAATGTGAAATCTTAGTTTGAAACCATAATATAATGTACTTCTACAGAGTAATATTTCTATTTATAAAACATCTACCAGATATTCACTCATAAATCTAGTTTTTATATTCTATTTATCCTATATTGGTTGATTGGAAAACATATCCAAACCAAAATAAGTTCATTTTCAAGAGGAGTACCTCTATTAAACTGCGCTTCATTATTTAGTTCTTTGTAGAACACATTAATTATTATGAAGTGGATGTTGAAAGAATGCCCTACCCAACTGGTCTACACATTTTCAACTCTAATCCCTAACATAATGGTACATTATACAAAATCTAATAGTGTATTTCCTGCTCAAACAAAGAGTAGTTTGGAACCACACTATTCTTATGGATTGATTTAACTATTACTTATCCACTTCGAGTAGTGAACTTTCCCTTTATTAATTGATATATGATTCCATTCCAAAATAATTTCATCCGTGATCTTGGGATTTTGTTCTTCTAGTTAGGAATCATCTGAATTAGCTCATCAGTTGTAAAATTTGGTTCATCATCATGAGAAAGTTAATCTATCCAATGATACTACCATATGCCTCTTAAAATAGATTCATCTCCATATTATCTTTTCTCATTTCTAAATCCTGAATCATTACTTTTTTACTTTAATCATGTTTGTATCTATTTTATTCAAAATTCATGACCAAATTATAAATGATTCTGATAAGGCATAAAAAAGCGATGATTCCACTAGAATGAGAATTAAGTGAAGTGAAGCAATAGTAATAGTATCTAATATTCCATGTAAGGTTAAAGAAATCCTACATTATATGTGGAAAGAAGGATATGGATGCTATCCATTGATTTGGACCTTATAATAAAATCAATATTTATCACTTTGAAGGTAGACAATGAAATGAATATGTGGTTTCCAATGGCCAAAACATTGTATATGATTCCGTATCTATATTAGATGGATGCCCTATTTTTGGATAATTTCTTTCAATACCACTATTATAATTGTATGTATTTTTTATTGAATATGTCCTTGACATAAAATCATCACTGAAATCAAGTAGAATATGTCATCCCAAAGTGTACTGATTAAACATTGTTACATATTTTGACGGTGGTCTCCCCTCATTCATAAATTTTTAAAGGGCAATTCTATTGGATATCCATGTTTCTCACTTTTCTAGGAAATAATTTTTCTCTAATTGATGGGAATTATTTCAATAATCCCTTAACATAACATCTCCTTCCCATAGCCATGTCTTCTCCAACCTTTCCTGATGATATTGGTGAGTAATCATATCATCCCCTATCCCAACTATGATAGTCCCCTTTGGGTATTAATTTTACATGTTACCCAGTCTTCCATCCACTACTCCCTCAAAATAGTGTTACCCCCTATCCAAGTGGTTTTATATTTATTTTTGTAGAAAATATAGAGGTCTCCCTACCCATGTTCATCCTATGTACTAATAGGATAT
This sequence comes from Viscum album, assembly GCA_963277665.1. Lineage (NCBI taxonomy): Eukaryota > Viridiplantae > Streptophyta > Magnoliopsida > Santalales > Viscaceae > Viscum > Viscum album. The sequence goes on along the minus strand of OY728140.1, from coordinate 2,014,151,950 downwards.
GATTGAGTTCTATCACATGATGTAGCTATTGATTTATTTTGGTTAATCAAGGTCTTATTATTTATTCTATATATGGATGGATCAACATTATCTTGAGGTAATGTGATAACATGATAATTATAAGAGGGGTTCAAGATGACCTCATTTAATACTATCAATTTAATTTTTTTGTTAGTAGCTCGTTGGTCTCATGGTTGTTTTCCATCTATACTATAATACTTGAGGTGTCTCTAAGGGAATTATTTCTCGGTCAGTCGATTAGGGAGGTGAAAAGTAGAAGATGAGTATGTAATAGCAGGCCATATATTGGATAATATCTATTTACAATATTTCAAAATCACCCTATACCTATCATTTATATAGAAGATATAAAATTGAATCATTGTAGATATAGGTGATGGTAACCAATTGAACAACCTATAAATCTTAATAGTCAAACCTTTTTTTTATAGAATTTTTACCCCAACCCAGCGATACATTGGAAGGTCCATGTTGTCATCAGCTAATGTTGAATAGTTCATTATATACACTATATAGTATTTATGTTAATGGGAAACTAGTTGAGAGAGGATTTGGGGAATAAAAAATTCCTTAATTCTAAAATATTCCATTGGATGTAATCTACACTAAAAGTGTGTCAATATATTGAAAGGTAAAAAAATGGATATTATATGAAGGATTAAAGACACATGATCTAAATTAAAGGACAACATGGACACCCACTAGTAAAATAAATGTAGTCATTGATAATCGAACAGGTACATTGGGAAACTGTCCAAAATTTAGTCCTGCTTTAAAAGGGAAGGATTGAGTTAGTGCCAATACAAACCAATATTTAGGGGGAAGAAACAGGTGAATACCAAGGGATAAATTTGGATAAAAAACAATGGGATCAATCATGGAATGGGTGGGATTAATTGTTCATCAATAGATATCTAAAATCATGGTATGGGGACCACTCAAGGTTGGGTTCTCTATTTGAATTGTTATGGGGGTTTGGTAGGTGTAATCAATAACAAAGTGAAGAGTAAAAGGGTGTTTGAGGTTGGTGTTCGAATGATATACATTATGATGAAATAAATTGAGAAATAGTTCTATATCAAATTAGTGGGGTTGTTGGGGTTATTTAACTCAATCACCTTACCTATACATCTAGGACTACCTAAAAAAGTGTTAGATATACAATATTCGATCACATTTTATCGATAAGAGTTCTATGAATTTTTTTACTCATTATACATACCAATGTGCTAGAATACGATCTAGGAAAATAGGAACATGAATAAATCATTGTACTATGGGAGTTCAAATGGAATTAAAATTGATTAATTCCATCAAAACATATACTATCAATTTAAAGAGTGAGCGGATATTAAAATTTGCTTCATTACATGGTACGATGACTAGAAAGATAAAGGCCCAATAGAGCACTCAACCATGGGTCAATCCCAAATGATCTACATGATTGGGTATATTTGTGGCATTGAAGGGATGGATGCTTTTATACCAAATTGTAACCGTAGAATGGATGATTTGATTTGGGTGCTAAGAATGATTAAACTACTATTGAGAACCATGTGGTGACACTATGTGATCTGATAAAAAAGAGTCATGTTGAATGGAATAAACATGTTTTATAGTCAAGGATTAAGATTTTTTCAGCAGTGGATATCCATTGAACTGCTACACATTTGGAATATTCTCATAAATGGAACAATGAATCCATATTCCCCTTATTGGATACATTAATGTTCCACATCAGGCATTGATGATCCAACATGCAAGTTATTTTTCCTTGTCTTGAAACTCTACCATATTTTTTCTGGACGGGCCATGTGGAAGTAAAAATACTATCTATATTATACTAAACTCATTATCTATATAGTAGGGTGATGGTAGGTGTATGTAGTGACATCCGGCCGTGAGGTTCCATGGTGGCAGACTTGTCGTTTCAATTTTAAATGTTATACTTAGGTGACATGGATTGGTGGTTTAGTCATGGAATGAAAGAGATATTAAAGTAAATTTTGTCGTATTAGATACATAAATGAATAATATGGTCCAATGGATAATATCATAGCACTTAGAAATTATTGATGTAAATGGGAGAAATGGAAGATTATCTTCCCTTATCACCCTTGTAGATGAAAGGACCATTCTGTTATTTAGATTCCTATGAACCAACCATTCACCCCCAGCCATTGGTAGACATAACATATTATTTGGATCTCCATCCACAAACAATTGTTGTTACAAGACCCCATTTGGATGATTTTATTCAAATATTTTTCCTCCCAATTGATTCAAAAAGTGCTATTAAACAAAAGGGCGAGTTAATGAATATTACCATAAGTATGTAGTCGATTAAGTCACTAGAAAATAAAATACTACCATGAGTAAGTGATAGAATTCATAGACAATAAAAAATGCATTCCAGCCTTCTAGATATTGTTCATAATTAATTGAATGTTGTGATATTCCTAAAATGTATTTAACTAGATGATAAAATTATATTTATCTGCACTCTGATCAACCAAGATGAAATCCATCTCACTGAAGGGATTCATTCCATTTTGATTTGGAAAAAATAAATAAAATGGACTCCCCACTATTATAGTAGAGTGATTGTATTAATTTATAGCTTCTTCTCAATTCCTTATAATGGTTACCTGATAAATATAAAAACAAATTCCTCCATCCCCATTCTATAAATCCATATGTGGGTATGAGTTTCAATTGTGTGAAACCTCAATATTTGTGAGAAGGTGAATTAATGAACCATGGATACTAATCCTTCCTTATTTACTATTAATGGGTTTGAGTTTCAAGTAGAATAATATGGACTAGATTGGTTTTTTTGTGTCACTATCACAGGAATGTGCAACATCCTCACTGCTCAAAGATACTAGTGGATGTTCAACTCGAATTGTCGTGAGATATTTACCCTTCACTAAAATAATTACTATTTTACATGGGATGAGATAGTGTAGATAGATCTAGATCATGATAACATCACATTCCAATGACTATAATTTAAACAGGCTAGAACCATAAATAGGAAGATAAGATCTCTGATTCCACATATTCGTAATGGAGAACTAGATCATTCCCATAATTCTTACAAAAATGGATTCTAGATTTCTACAATATTCTCACTAAATAATAAAA